>CM019070.1:106833105-106979057 GCA_009667805.1 Leptobrachium leishanense | reverse complement strand
ACTGTCTTAAAAATGCTCGAAAAGAAAAACAACTTAATTCTTACTATATACACATATATATATACTACATAGATCAAACAAAAAATAAACTAATTTAAAGATAAGTAATAAAAACTTATTTATTGAATCCTCCCCTAATCGAGAATCAAACTTCTAATCTTTTGCTTTTTATTTTGTAGCTATATAATTCCCTAATATCATAAACAAAAATTTATAAACCACAACCCATCAGCATATAAAAACTAGCTTCACAATATATGTATCTTAGTTAGTAACTGCATATATGATTAATATCATTTACCTTATCAGTTAACAACTAATACACAAATGGTTAATAAACATTTCTGCTTAATACACATACATTTCCCAGCAAACAATGTTTAACCAATCAGTATATATATATATATATATATATACACACAGCAATGGACGCCAGCACTCCAGGGTTTTTTCAAAATATAGTAGATTTATTGCATGGTAATAACCATAAAAGCGACGTTTCGGCTCCTAACACGGAGCCTTCATCAGGACAAATCAATACAAAATAAGTACAAAGCACCATATAAATAAGCATATCACTTACTTCCCAATTAAGGATCACGCTCCAATTGACCTCCCACCGGGTGTGCACTGATTCCAGCGTGTGACCGTTCCGGCGTGTATGCCTGGCTTGCGCACCTGCGCCAACGCCCAGGCGCCGGACAGTGACCTCACACGCGTTGTCACGGTAACCACAACGCTTGCCGGTAATTCCGGCACACCTCCCACGCCAATGCGCCTGCGTCGAAGCCCGGCGCTGTCACCGGGTTTTATGTAGCTACAACCCTAGGTTGGCCGGCGCTTTGCGTTTGGTCTCGGGCACCCTTTTGGCCCCCCAGGTAACGCTGGTTGGAATTTCTGACAGCGCCGGGCTTCGACGCAGGCGCATTGGCGTGGGAGGTGTGCCGGAATTACCGGCAAGCGTTGTGGTTACCGTGACAACGCGTGTGAGGTCACTGTCCGGCGCCTGGGCGTTGGCGCAGGCGCGCAAGCCAGGCATACATGCCGGAACGGTCACACGCTGGAATCAGTGCACGCCCGGTGGGAGGTCAATTGGAGCGTGATCCTTAATTGGGAAGTAAGTGATATGCTTATTTATATGGTGCTTTGTACTTATTTTGTATTGATTTGTCCTGATGAAGGCTCCGTGTTAGGAGCCGAAACGTCGATTTTATGGTTATTACCATGCAATAAATCTACTATTTTTTGAAAAAACCCTGGAGTGCTGGCGTCCATTGCTGTGTATATTTACCCAAGGCCATCGCAGGAGCACCGGGTATTGGAGAGAAATTCCACAAGGGTGAACCGTGAGTGCATTACCTCTTTGCTTTTTTTATACATGTGGGACGTGGTACAGTCCTAGGTTATTGCACCGGCACCTGCAACTTGCCATTTGAGGCTCATATAAGGACACTAACCTATACCATCACGCTGCACGGATAAGTGTTTGGCCGTGTTAGCAATGGAAGATTTTTTGTTACAGGCTGGAGCTCATGCTGAGCAGGCACATACTCTACAATTTTCTGATGATGAAGCTAATGCCATCTTATGGGCCACGTCTAGTACTCAATTGAGTTATACACGCTCACCCAAGGACTTATTTTTCTCTTTGGTCAAATTAAGGAAAAAGGAGGTTGATTTGGATCTGCACGGCCTCTTCCTCTCAGATTACCACAGGGCCAAACGTATCCCTAGAGGATTTAGAATCAACAACGTACCAACCTTGGGAAGACTTAAACCACAAGTATGCAGGGATTGGACCAGTGTTTTGAACAAATGCTCTTTGGACCTCATGTTGGTTGCTATCAAAGAGGTTAAAGATGAACTTGAAGAAATCCGACAAAAAATCTCTGCCTTTGAGAGTGAACATGCCACTTGGATTGAATCAGAAGAGGGTCAATCGTCAATGGTTAAAATCCAACAAGAGGTATTAAAGTATAAAAACGAATTGGTTTGATTTAAAATGGAGAAGTTTGAGAGGGTCAAACAGGACTATACACAACATCAAGTCTACAGATGGTTGAGCGGGGAACCCAATAAAAGATCTTTTAGGAACCCCAGGAACCGCATACGTAAACCCAGAATCCAGACAGTGGATATTTCTTCAGGTGAATCTGCATCTGAAAAAGAACCATCGGAAGAAGCCAGAGGTGTTACGAAAGATTTTTTAGGAACACCGGGTGTACAGAATCAAACGGGCACCATCACGCGGAGTCGTGTGAGAAACGTGGAGGAAGGAGAGTTCCTAGAAGAGGGCGGAAGGGGAAATCGAACAGGCCACAGATCCAAACCACCTCTCAGGAGATGATTCCGATATTTAATCTTTCGGACAGAGCCCTCACACAAGTGGAAATAGGGCTGTTAAGTAAGGGGTTATCGTTTATCCCATCTTCTAAACCGGACGATTTCCAGTGGAATATTGAATTATTCAGATTTGGTCGAACCCTACGCCTTAAGGATTTCTTTAAGAACGATACCTCTACTGAGTCCATATCAGCATTCCGACGTAAAAGTCGGTTTGACCCGTTACCGAACCAGTCTACGATTAAAACCTTTTTGCACCAGGTGAAAATGGAGGTGAACCAAACCATCAAGACCCACAAGTCCAGACATAGCAATGTCTCAAAATGTGAACGTGAGGCTATTAGGTCGTTATCTAATGTCCCGTCCATAGTTATTCGACAGGCCGATAAAGGTGGGGCCATTGTCATTTTGAATTACTCCCATTATGCCCAGGAAATGCATTCACAATTGATGGACAGAACCACATATATGTTGTTACCGAAGGATCCGACAATTGATATCATGTCCAAATTCGAGAGAAGCCTCAAACGGGGCCTGTTGGCCGGGTATAATGATGAAGATCTGTTCTTATATCTGTTGAAATCCTGCCCTAGAACGCCTGTCATTTATGGCATACCCAAAATCCATAAGAGTGTGACGCTTCCACCATTGAGACCTATTGTATCCGCCGTGGGTGGGGTCATAGAACCCATCGCTAAGTGGCTGGACTACTTGTTCAAGGATCCAGTGAAAGGAATTCCAACTTGCATCAAGGACACTCGAGATTTTCTACAAAGAATAAGGGCCGTCAAGATTGATGTCAATGATGTAGTGTTTATAACTCTTGATGTTAGAAGCTTGTATACGGTAATTCCCCATGAGGGGGGCCTAGTGGCCATGAGGGAGTTATTAGTGAACTCTGATGCATACACAGGTCCTTGCATAGAATTTGTCCTGGAGCTCCTTGATATGGCATTGAAACATAATTACTTCAGATTCGAGAATCAGTGGTATTTACAATGTATGGGCACTTCCATGGGTGCCGCGATGGCACCCATGTATGCGAATGCCTTCATGTACAAATTTGAGAAAGAGAATATACTTGATCAATTCTCGGATAAAATTGTTGATTATGTTAGATTTATAGATGAAATTTTTGTGATATGGCGGGGGACTGTTGGAGAAGCTCAGGAGATTGAAACATACATCAATGGCCTTGATACTCCGATCAAGGTCACTAGTGAAGTTGATGAATTGTCAATCAATTTTTTGGATGTAAAAATATTTAAAAAGGATAATCAGTTACACTATTCTTGTTCTCTAAACCAACTGATCGGAATACATTACTCCATATGAGTAGTGCACATCCTGAGCACTCCAAACGTTCCTTACCGCATGCACAATTTTTGAGGGTCCTTAGGAACAATAGTGATGAGGCTATAAGGGAACAACAGATTCTGAGTATGTATCAGAGATTCGTGGATCGTGGTTATTCTCGAGAAGTGCTAACGGAGGCTCTGACGCGAGCTAGGGCCCCCAAAGAGACTAAAACCCCATCTGACAGAATCAAATTTCCCCTTACGTTTGATACGGCTACAGATAAGATTACATCTGTTATAAAAAGAAATTGGCCGGTGTTAGAGAGAGACCGGACTTTACCAGCAGGGTTTAGAAGTAAGCCTATGTTTTGCTATAAGAATAACCGTAACTTAAAAAATCTATTGGTTCGTACTGACCCTATTCGTAGTTATGAACAGAAGCCAATACGTCTCCAGATTGGGGGCTGCAAGAGGTGCCTGGGGTGCGTCACCTGCAGCCACATGATTCCTTCTAAGGAATTTCATCATCCCCACACAGGCAAACGGTTCTTAATTAGACATGTGATTACGTGTAAAACGGACTATGTCATTTATGAAATATTGTGTCCGTGTGGCCTTGCATATGTAGGCAAGACCAGTACCCAACTCTGTGAGAGGATCCGCAATCATAGGTCCAATATTAGAACGGCCTACAGAGATGGGGCGTCAGACAAGCCCGTAGCGAGACATTTCTTTGAGTTGGGTCACCCGTTGTCCTCTTTAAAGTTCCTGGCCATAGACCATATTCCACCATTAAAACGGGGGGGGGGAGATAGGGCTTTAATTCTTCTTCAGAGGGAGTCACAGTGGATTCATAGGCTTAATACTGTACATCCTTATGGTCTCAATGAGAGAAATGTATATTCAGCGTTTATTTGAAAGATGGGACCTTTAAGAGTAAATATTGGGGTTAACTGTTGATCATTACGGCGGGAGTACATAGGGAGTTGACCAACTACATATTGTAGATATGTTAAGTATTGTGTTAAAATATGCCGATTTGTAGCCATTTGTAACATTATGTTGTTTTTAGCAAGGTTTGTCAGTGGTGGTGGGTGATAATTTGTACCTTGTATGGAGCTAGCTCCGGTTGAAAAAACCACCGGGTTTAATGTAGCTACAACCCTAGGTTGGCCGGCGCTTTGCGTTTGGTCTCGGGCACCCTTTTGGCCCCCCAGGTAACGCTGGTTGGAATTTCTGACAGCGCCGGGCTTCGACGCAGGCGCATTGGCGTGGGAGGTGTGCCGGAATTACCGGCAAGCGTTGTGGTTACCGTGACAATGCGTGTGAGGTCACTGTCCGGCGCCTGGGCGTTGGCACAGGCGCGCAAGCCAAGCATACACGCCGGAACGGTCACACGCTGGAATCAGTGCACACCCGGTGGGAGGTCAATTGGAGCGTGATCCTTAATTGGGAAGTAAGTGATATGCTTATTTATATGGTGCTTTGTACTTATTTTGTATTGATTTGTCCTGATGAAGGCTCCGTGTTAGGAGCCGAAACGTCGATTTTATGGTTATTACCATGCAATAAATCTACTATTTTTTTGAAAAAACCCTGGAGTGCTGGCGTCCATTGCTGTGTATATTTACCAAGGCCATCGCTGGAGCACCGGGTATTGGAGAGAAATTCCACAAGGGTGAACCGTGAGTGCATTACCTCTTTGCTTATATATATATATATATATACACACAGTACCATCAGTATACAACGGGGCAAAAGTCTGCCTTACCTTACAGATTTTTTTGTCACCCAATTAACTTATCACTCTATAATAATATATATATACTTATTTACTATTAATTTACAAACAGACAAATAAAGACAAAACAAATATATAAATGTTAATCCAAGGTTGTCTTGGGTATCCCCGATACCCTAGAGGGGAGCAGTCCCTGACATATACTCCCTTACGGAAACTCTTGTTCCTTCTTAACTATGTTTGTATCCCAGATACATTAAAAGGGCACGGACAAATTTAGTTCGTGAAATGACCGAGGTCAGAGCCCTCGTCCAGACAAGGAAAATACTCACCAGGACGAGTGGGTGACTGGTCATCTTCAGCAGTGCCTCCAAATCTGTAGAGATAAATGGTCTCCTGTCCGTCCTTTCTCTTATCCCGAAACCCTGTCTCGAGCTGACACCTTGGATTAAAATTTCTTCAGCGCTGGGAGAAAGTATCTCAATGACAAATAATGCACAAAAGGCTTATGGTCATTCAAAGTACATTTCTGATCTTGTCACGGAAATGCTACTTTATTTATACATACGAGGATACAGAAGCATGAGCGTTGTCCGTCAGCGATTGGGTCAGACAAGGGCGTTCACGGAAAGTCCCATGATGTGTACAAACATCACTTCGGGGAATTCAGTAATATTTCACATATTATTTCACGAAAGATCTTCAGGCGGTTGCCCAGGTAAACGGAACTATCTTGCAGTTTAGATAGAGATCATGCACCTAAGACAGGAAACGGTACTTCTGCTTTAGTACTTGCAACCTACAAAGAAACGAAACCTATAGCTATGGATACATGGCCCATATTAAATTCTACCAAATAAATGCATATATCTTGCTACCGGTCAGTGCAAGGAGCGTGGTGGTCCCGTTCCCCTCAGGTGCCAACATTTGATGTCCCTGGGCGTCGTGGACTAAAAAAATTAAAAAGGCATCAGTCAAGCGGCCCCGGCCTTCACTGCTCTTCCTCTGATCATCCGCAGCCTCAGAAGCACCTGTGTCATCACTTGGTAACCTACCAGTGCCTGGAAAGGTGTTACACAAGTGTCACTTTAGAGCGTCCTCAAGTTGTTTCATCCGGTCCTCCCTCTGTGCGGGCAAGATGAGCTCTGCAACTTTACCCTTGTATCGCGGATCAAGAAGGCTTGCCAACCAGTAATGATCCCTCTCCTTGATAGCACGAATCCTGGGGTCCTTTAGCAGGCTTTGCAGGATAAGGGAGCCCATGCAGCGTAGGTTGGAGGTGGCATTAGCTTCCGAGTTTTCCTGGTCAATGAGGATGACCCCATCATGCAATTCCTCCTCCCAGCCATGTACTAGTCCTTGTGTTTCTGGGCACACAAAACCCTCCCTTGAGGAATCCCCACCTTCAATGCCCCCACTACTTAAATATTCCTCATCCTCCTCCTGTCTGATCTGAGGACCCGCAGGAATGCTGTCTACGTAAAGACTGGGGCCTTGAGAGCTAGGAAAGTCCTCCTCTTGCCGTCTCTAGTGCCACATCTATAATTCCCCGCAGAGTGCGCACCAGCAGGAACACTAAAGAAATTGTGTCACTGATGCATGCACTGTCCCTGCTCACCATCCTCGTTGCCTCCTCAAATGGTGACAGTGCATGCATCCTTGATCATCAGCCACTGCGGGGGGGGGGAACAAGTTGACCTGAACCTGTCCTTGTGCCATACTAACACAGGTACTCATTGATGGCCCTCTGCTGCTTGTGAAGATGCTGCAGCATTGCCAATGACGAGTTCCACCTGGTGGGCATGTCACAGATCAGACGGTTTGTGGGAAGGTGGAATTCTCTTTGAATTTCTGCCAGGCGAACACTTGCTGGGAATGACGATCTGAAGTGGCTGCAGACTTTTCTGGTCTGGCTGAGAAGCTCTGCCAGCCCTGGGTACCTGGTTAGGAAAATCTGTACCACCAGACTTAGGACGTATGCTAGGCATGGTACATGCGTCAGCTTTCCCAGGCATAGGGTGGAGAGAAGGTTGCTGCCATTATCACAGACGACCATTCCCAGCTCAATCTGGCATGGTGTTAACCATCTCTGCACCTGCCCCTGCAGAGCTGACAGAATTTCTGGCCCGGTGTGGCTCCTGTCCCCTAAACAAACCAGTTCAAGCACAGTATGGCATCTTTTTGCTTGAGCCATTGCGTAGCCCCTGCCACACGTCGGTTTAACTGCCACTTCGCCAGAGACAGAGAAGGAGGAGGAAGAGGTGGTGGAGCAGACAGACCTCATATAAGCAGCTTTCTGGAGGCATGGTGGATGAACAAGCTCCAGCACAGAGCCCTGTCCTGGATCCCTCCCAGCTGCAAGCAGAGTTACCCCGTGTGCCGTGAAGGAAATGTAACGGCCCTGTCCATGCTTTCTGGACCACGTGTCTAAAGTAATGTGCACCTTGCTGCTGACTGCCTTTCCCAATGACTCCACGTCTTCCACGTGCTGGTATAGTGCTGGAATGGCCTTCCGTGAAAAGAACTGGTGTTTTGGAACCTGCCACTGTGGTACAGCACATTCGGCAAATTCACGGAAGGAGGCAGAGTCCACCAGCTGGAAAGGCAGCAGCTGTAATGCGAGTAATTTTGCCATGCTGCCATTTAGACGCTGTACAAGGGGATGGTTGGGACTATATTTTTTCTGACGCGGCAGCAGCTGGGTCAATGAAATCTGACTGTGTAAATCTGCAGCTGATGGGATGCTGTCACATTCTGAGGACGGACCTGGTACACCCATTACTATAACATCATCCCTGTCGGTGGAGATTGTAGACATGGCATGACATATAGTGGGGGTAGAGACAGAGGAGGACCGATGGGAAGTGTTGTGCCAATGGGATGCATGACAGGTGGTCATATGTCGCTTCAAGCATGTGGTACCCATACCCAAGCGGCTGATAATTCTCCCACGCTTGATCCTCTTTCGACATAGCTTACAAATAGCAACACTGCGGTCTGCTGCACATTTCGTGAAGAACTCCCAGACAGCAGAGTTCCTGGACATGTGCTTTGAGACAACAGTGCTCTGCACCTGAGCAGCTCTGACATCTGATGCCTTGGACTGGCTATGAAGGCTCATAGAGGATGTTGTGCCTCGTTTTTGTTGTGCCTCCTCCTCCGTTCGATCAAGGCACCCAGGTGGAGTCAGTGACCTCATCATCGTCATCACCCCCTATCTCCTCGTCACTGGAGCCAACTTGGCAGTATGCTGCAGCTGCTGGGGGAACATGAGTGCCAGTTATTTGTGTGTCACTGGCACCCCCTCCCTCTAGGCTGATTATACTCCCTTCCTCAACCTCAGAGTTTGAATCAGAACACTGGAGTTGCTGCGCATCCTCAACCAGCATGTCACTGTCATTGTAGTCAAACAATTCAGCTGACTCCTCCGTGTATGATTGTGAGGCTACGGCAGGAGTAGCTGTGGACATGGAGGCTGAATTAGATGTTTTGGAAGCTGAAGTGGACTGTAAACCACTACAAGCCTGGCTGGCAGAGGACTCGGAGGATGAGGATAGCCTGGTTAGCCAATCCTGCAAATCCTCTGTATGTTGCTGCTGCTTAAGACGGCCAGCACCAGTTAGAAAGGACAAGTGTGCCCCTGCAGAGGATGCACCATGTCCTTGACGACCAGGAGCACAGCCTTTCCGACACAGAGGCTGCTTGCCCTCTTATCTGTGACTGGGAGCATCTGCCTGTCCTTTTTGGTCTTTCTGACATGGAGAGTGATATATAGATTAAATATATACAGAACTCTGATTCAACTGTGTTATTTAGATTAAAGATATTCAGAACTCTGCTATAACTCAGTGATACGCTGTCTCCCTGATAGCTGGCAGTACCAAGACACAGATTAAAATTCCCAGAACTCTGATATAACTCAGTGATACACCCTGATAGCACCCTGATATGCAACAATCTCCTCTTGTTTCTGATTCACTCCTGCAATAAACACACGCTGGGGCTGTGGGGAAGCTTTATATAGTGTGCTGCGAGACTTAGCTCTGTGAGCCCGTGATTGGGCAAAATTTGCCCAATCAGGACTCTCAGCCCTGATTGGCGCAGTCTTGCACCTGTCTTGCACCTGACCTGTGGTCAGGTGCAAGGCTGTAGCCAATTACAAGCTTCAGGCCAGTAGAAAAGTGCATTGTGATGCATTGTGGGCGAACACGCGGAAATGTTCGCGGTTTGACGAACGGTCAAACGGCCAATGTTCGATGCGAACTCATGTTGGCATCGAACTGCCAGCCCATCCCTAATGGTGACCTCTTCGCACTATGCGCCTCAGCATCTGCTGACCCCGCTCCATCAGTTTACGTGGCCTACCACTTCGTGGCTGAGTTGCTATCTGTAATGGAACCGTTCCCTTCCATCTGTCCTGACTCTCCAGACACCCCTTCGTTGCGGTCAGCCTGGCTACTGGGAGCACTGTCCTCAGCGCCTCGAGCAGCTTGACCCGCCTGCTTCTGTTCCTCTGCCCTGGAGCCGTTAGGAATCTCCAGAAGGCCGCTCGGTACCTTCTGAGGGTGATAGTGTATAGTGTAGCGTCGCTGAAATAAAGACACCAGGCGCGGCTGTATGCTTTAAAACAGGATTCTCTCTCTCTCTGAGCTCTGAGAGTTCTCTGACTTTTTAATGAACAAAACGCCACCATTTATGCTGAAGTCCAACAGTCATAATTTGCATAAAATGACGCACCTCGTCCTACCCATACTAATTACATTATGTCAGTTATTTAAAACATTCTTTAGCCTTCAGCTCACACAACATTTGTATATCCATTGTTCTAACACATCAGATTAAACACACACTATCAGAGATCCCTTGAATTAAACATGCAGCTAGATAATGGGAAAAGCCCTGGTGCATAAATTACACAGCAGTAAAGCTTGTTTACTGTATACACAAAAACACATTTACCTACAGGAATATAAGTATTTTTAAAACCAAAGCTATGCCATTTTACACTAAACTAAATTAAACTAAAACCAAACGATGTAAAATATATCTAAAATCACACGATATAAATGAACATAAAGCCTCTTGGGGTTTGAAGCATGGAGCGTTACATCAGCTCCATGACACTATCGTTCCCAAACACTTCCACGTTCTTATAATACAGCTGACAGTTGACTGGAATATTTAGGAGCGAGGAAATTTCACGACTAGATTTGTTGCACAGGCGGCATCCCATCACAGTTCCACGCTGGAATTCACGGAGCTCCTGAGAGCGACACATTCTTTCACAAATGTTTGTACTCGTACTGGGTACAATATACAGAGTCCAGGAATGGAATATGCAGTGTCTTTTCTTACAAAATAAAAAAGAAGGAATTAAAAGAGCACCTTTAGCCATGTGCCTGTCATGTGAGTCTGACTGCAGCATAAGGAAAGCAAAGTTACACTACTTCATACAGGGCTGCAGAACCCCCCCATCCCTCCTCAGCCACCTCTTAAACCCCACCCTTCCTTCTCAACCTTCCCTCCCACCCCCAAAAAAAGCTTAGGCATGCAGACCCCAGTCACAGGGAGGCTGCTTACCTGAGTCAGACAGAGATGGGAGTACATGCCTGCTGGAGCTGGAAACTAAAAAGCCCCTTCCCCCACGGCCTTGCCCCCATGACTGACAAGGACAGTCACATGACTGCCCTGTGTCAATCAATCCACGGGGATCTGCGCCTCCCCTGGGGGGCGTTTCTTAAAAAAAAAGGAATTGCTTGAGACCAATGGAGCTTTCCCATTGGCTCAAGCTTTCAATTGCTCTCAGTGCCTCTGGAGGCAATGGAGAGCTTAGAACCAGGAAGCAAAGCCAGCTTGAGCTACGCAATTAGTGTAGCATTCAGCTGCGCAAATTGCGTAGGCTATGCTGGCTCAGTGCTGCCCCTGCTGTCTTTGTAGTGAAACACACATACACACACACACGCCGGCAAACTGAAAGTGTAGGGGGAAAAAAAGCGGAGGGCAGAAAAGCACAGCGAGGGAGCGTGGAGAGGTGAGTATGAGAACTTTTTTCAATAAATAACATTTTATTCACAGTTTAAATATACACACGTCATTACAGCACAAGGAGCACATGCCTCCCCTGCCTCCCCTGACTGCACGTCCCTGTTATGCAGGGGTTACACAGGTTGTTTGATCTGCAGAATTCTAACTCTAATTCTAACAGTAGTTGTGTTTGATGGAGGGGGGAAGAGAAAATCTCACTTTCAGTTCACACAACAGCCAGACATTCACTCTGTCTCCTTAACACCTTAACTCGTTAACACATGGGATTCAATTCAGAAGGCAGCTGCTCTCTGGCACATGGTAGGGGTCACTGCCGCTTGCTTCAGCCTCCTGTTATATATTATAAAAAAAAGTGTAGCGCTGGCAAAAATATGGGCGTGCCTGCTTCTTCTTTCAACTAGTACCTATTGCTGCAAGCAAATTGCCGTTTCTGATATTAGATACAGGCCAGTGTGTGTTGATTCACCTTTTTGGTGAAATTCTTATATTCAACATCATTGGATTACTAGCAACTGTATTCTATATTGTGGTTGCACTATTTAGCGATCTATCGCTCACTCCAATCAACTCTGTGTCAGCAACAACTGTATCTCTGGGTCATTGGTTACTTTATTTAACGCTATATTTTTTGCTAAATACCATACCTAAGATTTATTCCCTTTAATTAGAAAATCCATGCATTTATAATTGATGCTACATGTTGTAGCTCTATTTAAGTCTGAACCAATTATCGCTCAATTAGCGTTTATTATTGCAAGGCAATCACCAATGTATGTGTGTACCATCCTAGCTAATAGGTATTAGGCCTGTATATACTTATTCATTTTCTTTGATATTTCACAACCAATACCACTAGGTTACTAGCCACTCTATCTTGTACGGTGGTTATACTCTGTAGTGGGCTACGGCCTATTCAGGCTATATTATTTCGTATTTGCAATATATTGCTGTGTTACTTGTCATTTCATCCAATACTGCGGGTTTATTCTGTAGTGGGTTGCTGCCTATTTAAGCTTAAATTTTGATGTTACGGATGAGCTGTCATCTTGAGTAAGGAATCTCTAGACTCATATAATTCCTTTCCCTTAAGGCCTATTAAGGCCACCACCATCGCAGATTTTGTGGAAATTGCTTATGGTGCTCTATGGTCTGTTCATAATTAGACTACTATCTTAATTAAGGGAATACTGTATGGATTATTTATTTTTTGATACGGTGATCGGATTGATACAATTGTACATGTAGAACCATCATGGAATGCATATTATACCATTAATAGAGTTACTGACTATTGCAATACCATCATACCTTATCTATATAATAAAACCGTTTCAAAGTCCGTCGCCATCAAGCGCTGAGTGTGCATGCGCGACGGACATTTGAAACTGGGTTGCGAGCTGGCCGTTAAAACAAACAGGTAGCTGCGCGTGTCAGCCACCTGCAAAAAGAAAAAAAAAATTGGCACGAGCGGCGCGCAGCTACCAGTTTGTTTAAATGCCGCAAGCCCCGAATCCTCCAGTGGTGACCGTCCTCAGGCTGTGGCAGGCTGCTCGGCCGGCATCCAGGCTCAGACGAGCCCCCGGCTTGGCTTGGGCCTATAGGCCCAGCCGAGCCGGGGACTCGCCTAAGCCTGGAGGCCGGCCGAGCAGCCTGCCACAGCCGGAGGACGGTCACCGCTGGAGCTCAAGGCCGAAGTAGGAGGATGTTGCCTACACATACTCCCCTACATTGACCCTGAGCTCCAGCGGTGACCGTCTTCTGGCTGCTTGGCCGGCATCCAGGCTCAGGCGAGCCCCCAGCTTGGCTTGGGCCTACAGGCCCTGGAGCTCAGGGCCGATGTAGGAGGATGTTTCCTACACATACTCACCTACATCGGCCCTTAGCTCCTCCAGCGATGGCAGTCCCGCTTCCAGTGTCCTCTCTCCATTGGTCGCCGGTATGACGTCACGAAAGCATTTGACCCTGGGTCAAAGACTTTTGTGAAGTCATACCGGCGACCAATGGAGAGAGGACACTGGAAGCGGGACTGCCATCGCTGGAGGAGCTAAGGGCCGATGTAGGTGAGTATGTGTGGAACCGGTGGAGGACTCGAGGCCGATGTAGGGGAGTATGTGCTCTCCACACCTACCCTGCTTGCTCGGCCGGTATCCAAGCTTAGGCGAGCCCTCGGCTTGGCTTGGGCATAGAGGCCCAGCCGAGCCGGGGACTCACCTAAGCATGGAGGCCGGCCGAGTTGCCTGCTCGGGCGTCCTCCAGGCTCAGGCGAGTCCCCGGCTCGGCTGGGCCTCTAGGCCCAAGCCAAGCCAGGGGCTCGCCTAAGTTTGGATGCCGGCCGAGCTACTTGCTTGGCCGGCATACAGGCTCAGGCGAGCCCCCGGCTTGGCCTGGTCCTAGGGGCCCAGCCGAGCCGGGGACTCACCTGAGCATGGAGGCCGGCTGAGTTGCCTGCTCGGGCATCCTCCAGGCTCAGGCGAGCCCCCGGCTCGGCTGGGCCTCAAGGCCCCAGCCGAGCCGGGGGCTCGCCTGAGCCTGGATGCCGGCCATACACACACATATATGGTTGTTACAGGGTGTGTATGTATATATCTATATATGTATATATATATACCCACATGGGGTTACAGGGAGTGTATTATATATATATTATACACCCACATGGGGTTACAGGGTGTGTATGTATGTGTGTGTGTATATATATATATATATATAACTGCCCTTAGGGCAGGCTTTATACCTAGTACTATTATAATTTCACCACACATTCTTGTTTTTATTATGTATGTCTGTGGTAAATGTTGTGTTTTAGGTTTTTGATTGTTTGATTTTGAAATTACGATTTCCTATTAAAGGTTTATTGGGATCCCTCTGGGGGACCTTATACGGCATACCTTACGGTACTTTTCTCTGAACTTTATTGTTCAGATTTTTTTCTGTGTTTTTTGTAAGCAATCCTCCTCGTGACGGTGGCCTGGGCTGAAATGCTGTGTGGGCTAGGCAGGCCTGCTGTTTTTCACTGAGGGCGACGCAGGCTGTGCATGCCTTCATTCCTCTTTGTATTTAAATAAGCAGCCAGCAGCTGGGGCATGTGACCTGACAAGTCTCATCACGTGGTCACACACAAATTTTGGCAAATTACCAGCAAGTATGGTGCTGTTCGAAGGCAGTGCAAATCCCCATAGAGAAGTAATGGTTAATCTATTCAGAGACACGGAACAGCAGAGAAATGTCAGTGAAATGCCCTCATGTTCGGTGGTTTCAATCAGCAGGTTTATTCAGGTTAACCCCATAGGTTTCATTGTTAAAAATATTCCAGTTTTTAAGCAATATCTTGTAGCGCTCACTCCCGCAGGAGCCGCTGAAAATGAACCACGGGTCAGTCTCCCCGCACTAGGGAATAAATATACTCCAACACCGCTGTGAGTTTTTTTATCATTTAAATAGTTTACTAAAATAATAGGCAGATGTTGAGACACGGTATTCACAGATATTATTACAGTACTTTCGTATTGCGGTAAAACACGTAGCGGAAAAGAAACGAAACACGAGGCTTCGTATTTCGGAAGAATAAAATATTCGCAACCGAACAGAAAAATATATGCAATTACTCAATAGTTCGGAAAAACAGAGACACGTAGCGAACCCCAAAATACAATCTCTTCGTATTACGATAAACGCGCAGCGGAAAAGAGAAAAATATGTATTCGGAACGTATCTTTAACCCCCGTTCCGATTCGTAACAGAATGAGTCCTGCACAGGTTAAGTCCCGGAATGTAAAAGGTGTGTATGGTACCCGGGTACTGTTCAACTGGCCAGTGAATTTACTGAAGGAATGTCTTCGACTAGTCAGTTGGGGCCCTGTGGACTTTAAAGGACACGCTGCTGTTTTCTCTTTAATCACAAAACAGCCTTGGAGGCCTCTCACCCATCCGACGATTGCTTTAGGCTCCGCTGACCCAGGACGTCTCTCCGCTCGATTTTGACTGGGGATACTAGCGGCCGGATCCGTTGTCTGACTTTATGCAGCTTGTCCAGCTCACCGCCTGCTCTCCGTACCCGATCAACTCGCGGTGACTCCTCACTCGAGGTCTTCGGTTCCTCCGGTCTGCAGCAATTCCTGGATTCTGGCAAGTCTCCTTCTCCTCAGGTTGAGTGACCCAATAATGACTGACAGGTCTCACTCAGGCTCTGGCCTAGGCCCTCTCGCGATCTCTTCAGTGCGTCTGCTTTCTCTCGTTTCCTGGCGCGCTCTCCACGAGGTGGAGGATGTAAGTGTCCAGTCCCCACCCACTTCCTGTCTCCTTGCAAAGCATGCCGGGAGATGTAGTCCCAATGTCCAGTGTCTCTAATCGCGACTGTCTCCATGTTGTGGCCAAAAATAGGTAATGCCACAGCAAGATTTTAACACAGCGCTACAATCTAATAAACCATTTATTATTTTAATCTGCAGTAAAAAGTCTTTATTGATTTTTTTTTTTTAGTACCTTTTAGTAATTTTTCATAATTTTTTTCGGCCAAATTTTTCCCCATTTTTTTTTTTTTTATAGGGTTTTTTTCTTTTTTCGGTAGCAGAACTTTTTATTATCAATCATAGGATCTTATATGTAAATTCCAAACATTTTCGTTCAGTAGTTTTTTTGAAACCAGCAGGCCACGGGTTTGCGGTGGCGGCATTCAGCGGCTGACTCCCTGCACTTTGGGGACTCTGCGGTGAATGGTAAATTCACTGCAGGTTGAGGAAATGCAGGGAACAGGACACCAAAATTTTGGCGTCATTTCGGTGCTCTGTGAGTGGTAAGGTTTTTTGCTGCCCCCAGAAAGTGCCAGCCTAGGCCTTGCCTACCCAGGATATACTTGAAAATTAGTGAAATCTCAATGTATCCTTCCCAGTAAAATACTTTGCAAAAGTAAAAAAAAAAATCCTTTTTTTTTTTAGTGTCACCCTAGGGGGTGGTGCCACCCGGTGCGGGCCACCCCCCATGGTACGCCCCTGTATGTACTGGGGGGAATCTAATGCCCAACAGTCTATATACTGGGGGATCTAATGCTGGGCATTATATCCCTTCCCCCCAGTATATAAACTGCCGGTTAGATCCCCCCCCCCCCAGTATATAAATTGCTGGCCTTCAGCAATTTATGTACTGGGGGGAATCTAATGCCCAGCAATTTATGTACTGGGGGAATCTAACCAGCAGTTTATATACTTGGGAGGTGGGGATCTAATGCTCAATAATATATTGCTGTGGAGCTCTGTGATGCGCTCGTACACATGGCACATTACTGAATTTTATTGCTGTGGATTCTGTGATACTCTCATACACACTGCACATTACTGTGAGTTTTATTGCTGTGGAGCTCTGTAATGTGCAGTGTAAGCATTGTACAGTATCTTTTAAAGTGATCGGCAGTTTCCTACAGGGACTTTCTGTGCTGCAGTGCAGCCTTAGCTGTAATGAGTGGGTGATGGCTGTTGCAGCAATGTGGTGGCCATCTGTAAGTATGGAGGGGGCACAATGGATCCCCCAATTCGCTGCTGGGTCCAAGTGGATTTTCAAAAAGGTTATTTTTAGGAGTTCAGAAATAAATTCTTTAGCACAATAATGTACATGAGGGTGTTGCGTTGTAGGCAGTGGGTTTTGGGTGTGACCTCCTGTGGGTGCGGAACAAGGGGGCCCCATGACCTCCTCTTGCCCGGGAGCCCCATTAGTTATCAGTCCGCCCCTGGTATATTGTAATACTAATGCTAATTAACAATTTGCGTGTCATGGAACTGACATAGCACTCCCCGCCTCAATCCACAAGATTTTTATTCCCATGGTGAAAAACCCCAAAAGAAACACAATTGCCTTGGAAAAGACTTTATGTTCATTTATATATTGCGTGGTATGATTTTTTTTTTTTTTTTTTAAATTCAATAGGTTTTTATTAAGGGAGAATAAACAAAACAGAAAAGAGGAAATACAGTAGAGTCTCGTAACAGATACGGTGCATACGCAAGACCCGTCATCAAAATATGTATAACAGCGAACATTTCAAACTACTCCCTCAATTATTCTTTAGTTTAAAGAGCCATGCTCAGACTAGACTCCAACATCTAATGTCGAAACATAAAGACCGTGAGAGAAGCATCAAAAAAATAAAATAAAAAAGAACAATAAAAGTAAAGAGAAACATCCGTTGCCAGGCGTACTGTCATTAAAGAAGGAAAAACCTCCCTTAGTTGCAGGGCCGGCCCAAGCCACTGTGCTGCCTGGAGCGATGGATGAAATGCTGCCCCCCCCAAAAAAAAAAAAAACCTGTGACATGCATGAGCATAACAGAGCTCCACAGCAATGTGCGGTGTTGTATGAGCGTATCACAGAGCTCCACAGCAATAAATCTCACAGCAATGTGGCAATGTGCAGTGTGTATGAGCGTATCACAGAGCTCCACATATACAGCCTCAATCTGTATATAAATACACAGACCCCAGATACGGTACCTGGTCTGGTCCTGGTGGAGACTGGTGACGTGGGTCGGTCAGAAGGAGCCAGGAGGGACGAGCAAGTCATCCCTGGAGATGGGAGCGTTTGTTGTTCAGCAATAAACATCTCCGCAACAGTAAAAATAAATAATTCACATTATAGGGAGCTCTCATTGAACACTCAAAAAAAGTAAATACATATTTAGTAGAGTAGAGCAGTGCTTAAGCCTCGTTGAGCCTTAAGTTAAATGTGGCTTTACCCAAAGGGAATTGCTACTTGATGTCTAGGAAAAGGCACTTTTCCCATTTTTGGATTCAGACTGGAAAAACCTATGATTTTTTTTTTAACCTTCCTTTAAATCAATAGCTGCAGAAAAGAGATTTGAGAAAAGTACAGTTTGACACCTCTGTCTTTTGTCAGTCTTCTTAATTGCTTTCTTCCCATTGTCAATTAAATTCTATAAACACCAGCCCTGAGGCATGTGAAGTACGCAAAGTTCCTTAATAAAGGGAACTTGTCTCCTTAGATAACTTTAGAAGAACAAACTGTAAGAAGCTACCATCAGTGTCCAAATTAGCACTGCTAATCAAGGAGGATTCCCTTATTATCCTGCTAAATGGAGAGCAGGCAGCCCCCCCCCCTGCTCCCGCACACACTCCCCTCTTTACTTACCCTGGCTCCAGTTTCTGACAGCCAGGGTCACCGCAGCATTAACTTGCTGTAATCAGGATCTCATGGCAGGCTGTGATCTCCAGGATCTGATACAAAGGCCATCTCTTGCCTCGCCATGAGATTTAACCCTGTGAGATTACACATCATATAGGATAAATCTCACAGGGTTAAATCTCATGGCGAGGCAAGAGATGGCCTTTGTATCAGATCCTGGAGATCACAGCCTGCCATGAGGTCCTGATTTACAACAAGATAACGCGGTGAGGTGACCCTGGCTGTCAGAAACAGTTGCCAGGGTAAGTAAATAGGAGAGGGCTGGAGTGGGGAGTGTGTGCGTGGGAGAAGGAGCAGAGGGGGGGGCTGCCTGCTTCCCACTTAGCAGGATAATAACAACGAGCTGGAGCATAGGCACTACATCTCTTACCAGCCGGATGGTCCCGGGAAGGGGAGAGAGACAAAACATAGCTGCCGCAGTCTGTGGAGGATTCGTCCACTGCTGTAATCCCGCGCTTCCATACTAGGCACCGCCCACACACATGCGGCCAGGAATGGAAGCGCAGGATTACGGCGCGTGTGGGCGGCTCCTGGACTACATTCACTTCCCGGCGGCGCCGCAAATGTAGATGCGGCCGATTTAAAAAAAAATAAAAATAAAAAAAAAAAAATAGTGCACCGGCGGCTAAAATTTGCTGCCCCCGGAATTCGGCCGCCTGGCGCCGGTGCTCCACTCTGCATCATGGTCAGGCCGGCCCTGCTTAGTTGCCACCAAGAGGTACTAAAGGGAGAAGTAAAATAAAAAGGAAGGAGAGAAGAAAAACAGGGGAGGGGAGAGGGGGCAAAACTGCGGGCCCAACCTCACCGGACCTTCGTCTAACCTGAGAAAGCAATGCGAGCAAAGGCCGGGGAGGCAAACGCCGCCAGCCATGGCGACTAAACTGTCTCAAAGTGGGCCATTCTGTCGAGAACCACTGCCGTCAGGCGTTCCATCGTAACCATGTGCCAAATTTTGGCCTCTATCAGCTGGCGCGGGGGGCCCTTCCAGGTCTTGGCCAAACAGATGCGCACCGCAGCGCACACCCTAAAGACCAGAGAATGCTCGCCGCGTGTAAGGCGTGCCTCGGGGTGCGAACGGTTAAGGAGTGCTGTCCAGGGTTCCGGACATAAGTGTATCCCTAGCGCCCTGCTCAAATCACCAAACACCTCTGTCCAAATAGTCCTGACCATGCATGCAGATACGTTCCCTCTTCACCACATCCCCTGAAGCAAGTCGACAGCATCCCCGGGTACATCTTTGCTAGGCGCCGCGGGTGGATATACCACCTCGCTATTAGGGATGAGCTGTTCGGTTCGGAGTTCGACCCGAACTTAGCCTGTTCGATTAGATCGCGAACACCGAACATTTCCGGGTGTTCGCCGCATGTTCGACCACAATGCATCACAATGGACCACAATGCATTTTCCCACTGGCCTGAAGCTCGTAATTGGCTACAGCCTTGCACCTGACCACAGGTCTGGTGCAAGACCGTTTCAACAGTATGCCAATCACGGCTCAGAGTCATGATTGGGCAAATTTTGCCCAATCATGGGCTCACAGAGCTAAGTCCCGCAGCACACTATATAACGTTTCCACGCATAGCTACAGCATGCATTTTGAGAGGAGATTTCAGAGGAGATTGCTGTGTGTTGTTACTGCCGGTCTGCAACGCTACGGGGGGGGTCTCATTTCTACCAAATATCAGGGAATTTAGGTGATGTGTGTCTTGTCACTGTGCCAGCAAGTTTTTTTGGGGTTTACAAATTTCTTTAAAACATTTGTGAATTGAGGTGATCTGTGTCTTGTCACACAGCCAGTACCACGCAGTATTTTGGGGCTCACTAATTTCTTTAAAACATTTGGGAATTGTTATAATCCGTGTGTTCTTACTGGCTGCCACCCATCAAGGGGTCTCACTGATTTATAGGAGGTTTCACTGCCACCCACCAAGGGGTCTCACGGATTTATAGGAGGTATCTGAGACTTGTAATCTGTGTCTTGTCACTGGCTGCCAGCTATCAGGGTGTCTCACTGAGTTATACCAGAGTTCTTTAAATCTTTATACCAGAGTTGAATCAGAGTTCTGTATATATTAATCTATATATCACTCACCATGTCTGAAAGAACAAAAAAGGACAGGCAGACGCTCCCAGACACAGATAAGAGGGCAAGCAGCCCCTGTGTCGGGAGGCTGTGCCTCTGGTCGTGGTGGACGTGGTGCATCCTCTGTAGGGGCACGCTTGTCGTTTCTAACTGGTGCTTGCCGTCGTAAGCAGCAGCAACATACAGAGGACTTGGTGCATTGGCTAACCAGGCCATCCTCATCCTCCGAGTCCTCTGCCAGCCAGGCTTCTAGTGCTTTACAGTCCACCTCAGCATCTAATGCAGCCTCCATGTCCACAGCTACTCCTGCCATAGCCTCGCTATCACACACGGAGGAGTCAGCTGAATTGTTTGACTACAATGAGAGTGACCTGCTGCTTGAGGATGCGCAGCAAGTACAGTGCTCTGATTCAATCTCTGAGGTTGAGCAAGAGAGTATAATCAACCTAGAGGAAGGGGGTGCCAGTGATGACACACAAATAACTGGCACTCATGTTGCCCCAGCAGCTGCAGCATACTGCCAAGTTGGCTCCAGTGACGAGGAGAAAGGGGGTGATGACAATGATGATGAGGTCACTGACTCCACCTGGGTGCCTGATCGAACAGAGGAATTAAGTGAGGAAGAGGGGGAGGAGGAGGCACAGCAAACACGAGGCACAACATCCTCTGTGACCAACGTAGCACTAGCCAGTCCAAGGCATCACATGTCAGAGCTGCTCCGGTGCAGAGCGCTGTTGTCTCAAAGAACACATGCAGGAACTCTGTTGTCTGGGAGTTCTTTAACCACTTGGCTGCTACGGACGCGCTCAGCGCGTCCAGCCAAGTGGTTCTCCTGTGCTACGGACGCGCTCAGCGCGTCCGAGCACAGGAGGCAGCAATCCGCTGGATTCCGGCGGATTGCTGCGCCCCCCGGTGCGGGCTGACATCTTGGATGTCAGCGCAGCACTCGGGAGCCCGGCGGGGACATTAGGTGTCATCGCGGCGACATGATGACACCTAATTCAGGCGCCTCCCCCGCATGTGCGGAGGAGGCGCCTGAAAGGGAGGGGGGGGGACCTCTCTCCCTCCCGATCGGCGGTGTTGCGGGGGTTAACCCAGGCACCATTTGGAAGGGCACAGCCTGCCCTTCCAAATGGTACCTGGCATTAACCCCTGGGGTGCCGGATCACGAATCGGCGCTGAAAAGCGCCGGTTCGTGATCCTTTCCCGGAGCTGGCCGACATCTTGGATGTCGGCCAAGCCTCCGGGAACTCCCCCTGAGGACTGGCATCATCGTGCATAGCACGATGATGCCAGTCCTGGAGTTAACCCCTAGCTGCCACCAACGGTGGAGATGGGGAGTTCATTGGAACCCGCTATCTCCCGATCCGTGGCAGCTAGGGGTTAAAGTTTGGTACTGTTGGATCGGCCAGAGCATGGCCGTTCCAACGATACCAAACACGACTGTGAAAGTGTTTGTAAAAAAACACTTGGTTGGTTAGTGTAGCAATACTGTTCCCATTTCAATTATAATGTGAACAATGATGCTGCACTAACGATTTTTGTATGCGGTGCGTTTGTTAAAAATCGTGTAGTTTTCCCCAAAAAAAATGTAACGAGACCCCATCTCTAATTTTTTTAACAAGCGCACCCCATTACAAAATATAACCGCAATTGCTCGCATGTTAAAAAAAACACTTTACACATTGTAAATTATTGAAAATACATATTTTATTATAATATACAGACAGGTCATGACGTATACATATAATAATGACATATTATGAATCTACCGAGTCTGACGGAAAGAACGATATATAATATGTCTGGGTCATATACTAAAATAAGCTTTCAAAACACGTTTAAACATGATGAGCAAAACCGGTAAAAATGACCTCAGCACAGAGGTGTGAAAAGCCTCAGCAGCGAAAGGGTTAAGAAATGTGCAGTAGAGCGCAGCGTTGCTATTTGTAATCTATGTCAGATGAGGCTTAAGTGTGGGAAAGATACCGGACACTTGGGTACCACGTGCTTGAGGCGACATATGAACAACTGCCACACATCCCGTTGGCGCAAAACTTTGCGTAGGTCCTGCTCCTCCTCATCTGTCTCTACCCCCACTGTATGTCCTGCCATGTCATTGCCTACAACCTCCACCGACAGGGATGATGCTACAGTAATGGATGTACCAGGTCCTTCCTCACAATGTGACATCATCCCAGCAGCTGAAGATTTACGCAGTCAGATTACGTTGCCGCAGCTGCTGCGCGAAAGAAAAAATATAGTCCCAACCATCCCCAAGCACAGCGTCTAAATGCCAGCTTAGCAAAATTACTCGCATTGCAGCTGCTGCCTTTCCAGCTGGTGGACTCTGCTCCCTTCTGTGAATTTGCTGAATGTGCTGTACCACAGTGGCAGGTTCCAAAACGCCATTACTTTTCACGCAAGGCCATTCCAGCACTATACCAGCACGTGGAAGACAATGTTATCCAGTCATTGGGAAAGGCAGTCAGCAACAAGGTGCATGTGACTTTAGATACGTGGTCCAGCAAGCATGGACAGGGTCATTACATTTCCTTCATGGCACACTGGGTAACTCTGATTGCAGCTGGGAGGGATCCAAGACGGGGCTCTGTGCTGGAGCTTGTTCATCCACCACGCCTCCAGAAAGCTGCTTGTATGAGGTCTATCTGCTCCACCACCACCACCTCTCCCTCTTCCTCCTCCTCCTCTTTCTCGTAGACCGGGTCTACGCAATGGCTCAAGCAAAAAGATGCCATACTGTGCTTGAGCTGGTTTGTTTAGGGGACAGGAGCCACACCGGGCCAGAAATTCTGTCAGCTCTGCAGGGGCAGGTGCAGAGATGGTTAACACCACGCCAGCTTCAGCTGGGAATGATCGTCTGCGATAATGGCAGCAACCTTCTCTCCGCCCTACGCAAGGGTAAATTGACACATGTACCATGCCTAGCACACGTCCTAAATCTGGTGGTACAGTGTTTCCTAACCAAGTACCCAGGGCTGCCAGAGCTTCTCATCCAGGCCAGAAAAGTCTGCAACCACTTCAGACGGTCATTCCCAGCAAGCGTTCGCCTGGCAGAAATTCAAAGAGAATTCCACCTTCCCACAAACCGTCTGATCTGTGACATGCCCACCAGGTGGAACTCGACATTAGCAATGCTGCAGCGTCTGCACAAGCAGCAGAGGGCCATCAACGAGTACCTGTGTGAGTATGGCACAAGGACAGGTTCAGGTCAACTTGTTTTTTTCCCCCCCCGCAGTGGCTGATGATCAAGGATGCATGCACTGTACAGTCACCATTTGAGGAGGCAACGGGGATGGTGAGCAGGGACAGTGCATGCATCAGTGACACAATTCCTTTAGTGTTCCTGCTGGAGCACACTCTGCGGGGAATTCTAGATGTGGCTCTAGAGGCAGAGCAGCGGGAGGAAGAGGAGGCCTTCCCTAGCTCTCAAGGCCCCAGTCTTTCCACAGACAGCATTCTAGCGGGTCCTACTAAGACAGGAGGAGGAGGAGGAGGCAGAATATTTAAGTAGTGGGGGCATTGAAGGTGGGGATTCCTCAAGGGAGGGTTTCGTGTGCCCAGAAACTCAAGGGCTAGTGCGTGGCTGGGAGGAGGAAGTGCACGATACGGTCATCCTCATTGACCAGGAAGACTCGGAAGCTAATGCCACCTCCAACCTACGCTGCATGGGCTCCCTAATGATGCAAAGCCTGCTAAAGGACCCCAGGATTCGTGCTATCAAGGAGAGGGATCATTACTGGTTGGCAACCCTTCTTGATCCACGATACAAGGGTAAAGTTGCAGAGCTCATCCTGCCCGCACAGAGGGAGCACAGGATGAAAAAACTTGAGGACGCTCTAAAGTGACACTTGTGTAACACCTTTCCAGGCACTGGTAGATTACCAAGTGCTGACACACATGCTTCTGAGGCTGCGGATGATCAGAGGAATAGTGGTGAAGGCCAGGGCCGCTTGACTGATGCATTTTTAATTTTTTTTAGTTCTTGACGCCCAGCAGTGACGTGCGGTGAGGTCAGTGGCTGGTGAGGCACTGGTTAGTATCAGAGCCAGATATACAAATGCAAAACAGCCAAAAAACATTCTAGCTCCCAAAGAGGAGGCTTCAGGCATTTAGTACATCAGAAGGACAGACACTCCGGGTAAGGACTGACTGGAAGCCGATTCTGTTCCCACAGACCTTTATACAGAACAATTATTTTACAATATGCCTTCTAAATTGCATTGGCAAAGACTTCTTAAATGAAGAATCTACAGTCCTGGGTCCTTGTACCTGGACTTGTTTTCATACAGGGTTATTCATTCAGAGAGAGGTGAAAAGCAGGAGAATGACTGGAGAATGGAAAATTCTAGGTCAAAATAGCCAAACCAGAAAAATTCTCCCTTTCATGATCTGCTATTTTGACCTAGAATTTTCCATTCTCCAGTCATTCGCCTGCTTTTCACCACTCTCTGAATAACCCTGATACAGGGCTATTCAGAAAGGAGGTGAAAACTTGAGAATGACACAAGTTAAAATTCTAGGTCAAAATAGTCAAACCAGAAAAATTCTCCCATTTATCTCACTTTCCAAATTGGCTATTTGGTCTAGATTTTTCAATGGGCTATTTGGTCTAGAATCTGTTTCTCAACTTGTTCATTCTCCAGCCAATTTAAGGTTTTCACCTCTCTCTCTGAATAACCCTGATAGTGTAGCCAGCACAATGATTCAATATCGGGGATATTCAGAGAGAGGTGAAAACCTTGAGAATTGGCAGGAGAATGAACAATCTAGACCAGGGTTTCTCAACTCCAGTCCTCAGGATCCACTACAGGCTAGATTTTTCAGATCACCTTGGGAAAATGCAGACTGAATACTGCAAACACTGAGCAGCAAATTATATCACATGTGCTTCACATATCTGGCAAACCAGGCCGAGGAAACGAGTTGAGAAACACTGATTCTAGACCAAATAGTCAATTTGGAAAGTGAGATAAATGGGAGAATTTTTCTGGTTTGACTATTTTGACCTAGAATTTTAACTTCTGTCATTCGAGGTTTTCACCTCTTTCTGAATAGCCCTGTATCAGGGTTATTCAAAGAGCGGTGAAAAGAAGAATGACCCTGTATCAGGGCTATTCAGAAAGATGTGAAAACCTTGGAGAATGACTGGAGAAGTTAAACCAGAAAAATTCTCCCATTTATCTCACTTTCCAAATTGGCTGTTCATTTTCCTGCCAATTCAAGGTTTTCACCTCTCTGAATAACCCTGATTTTTTTTTATTTTTTTTTTTTATGAGCCTAAAATGTTAAGCCAACGCTTGCGTCATTCATATTATACTGAAGGGAAAGCAAGCCACTGACCCAACCTGACTTCTGCACACTGCAGGGCAGCACTTTCAGGCACTGACAGGGAGCAAAATGGAGATCTGACACCCCAGCCCAAAGCCAGTGACCCATGAAGCACACGCTGTGATCTAACAGCCCTGGTAGAAGGAGTTGAGAGAGTCTTGCTGGCAACTTTGCATCTGCGGAGTCCCCAACCTGTCCTGTCCCTCCCCAGACAGCCTGGCTAGAGGTACAATACATCATACAGATTGGCAGCTAAGCACTATCTGAACATCAGCACAGAGGAAAGCCATGGCCATGGCCTCCCCCCCCCCAGTGAGGTCACTTACCTTGCAGCTGGGCAAAGAGGGCTTCCTGCTGCTGCACCCCCTCAGATCCCTCCTGGGGGGCAGATGTGTTGTGCATTCTTCCAGCCCAGTTAGCAGACAATAACCAGCCTGGGGTATAACTGGGCATCCCCAGCTGTGCCAGGCTCCTGGACTGCAGCTCCCCATGCAGCCAGTCAGGGGTTGTCCATCATGCAATCTTTTCACAGCCTGCATTGGAGGGCTGCCTGGCCTATCATTGCCAGGAAGGGGCATGTCTAACTGCTAGACTTCCTGTCAATCAGAGGCAGTCCTCTAATGTAGGGGTTTTCTGGGAATGGCTTGGACCAATGGTGCTTTCCCATTGGTCCAAGCTTTCCCATGCTCTATCAGTGCCTGTCAATCTGTGCGGCACTAATGAGCAGTGATCTCTGACGTGTGCTGCACACATCTTGAGCAGTTTACTCAATTAGTGCAGCGGGGAAACGTCCTGCTATGTAAATTGCGTAGGCTGGAAAAACTAATGCCTGCAGAGGCAGAGGACGGAGCTGACAGCGGGGGAGCAGGTGAGTTTGTTTTTAGTTTATTAATTTAACAATTAATGGCAGGTGAGGCTCTGCCTCACATGCCTGCACTGACTGCACGTCCCTGATGCCCAGGGACGTCAAATGTAGGCACCCATTGCCAGCGTCTTCACCATATGGTGCAGGACTACCTAGGGGCAAGGGCAGACCTGGATACCTTTCCAGCAGATGATCCACTGGCTTACTGGGTGTTGAGATTGGATCACTGGCCAGAACTTAGCCAATATGCTATGCAGCTACTAGGTTGCCCTTCATCTAGCGTGCTTTCTGAAAGGACGTTCAGTGCCGCTGGAGGTTTAGTCACAGACAAAAGAGAGCGTCTGTCCACCGACTCTGTAGACTTACTGACATTTATAAAAATGAATCAGTCCTGGATCAGCAGCTATCAATCCCCTGATGCTGAAGTAATGGAATAGATCGGGGATGTCCTCTTCTGCATTCACAAAACCTCCAGCACTGAACTCTTCCACAATACCACAAAAGGGTTATGGTGTGAAGGCACTTGCTGCCATGAAAGGCACTATATTTGGCTGCACTGACGCCTGTGCCAGATTTATATCATTTTAATTTTTTGAACCGCAGGGTCCAACCCTGCACTCTTCCACAATACCACAGCGGGGTTACTGTATGATGATACTTGCTGGCCTGGCACCAAAGGCACAATATGTGGGTGCACTGATGCCTTGACCAGAATCATATCTTTTCAATATAGGACCACATGGTCTACCCCTGCATTCTTCCACAATACCACAGAGGAGTTACTGTATGATGATACTTGCTGGCCTGGCACCAAAGACACAATATCTGGGTGCACTGACGCCTTGACCAGAATCATATCTTTTCAATATAGGACCACATGGTCCACCCCTGCACTCTTCCACAATACCACAGAGGGGTTACTGTATTATGATGATACTTGCTGGCCTGGCACCAAAGACACAGTATCTGGGTGCACTGACGCCTTGACCAGAATCATATCTTTTCAATATAGGACCACATGGTCCACCCCTGCACTCTTCCACAATACCACAGAGGGGTTACTGTATTATGATGATACTTGCTGGCCTGGCACCAAAGACACAATATCTGGGTGCACTGACGCCTTGACCAGAATCATATCTTTTCAATATAGGACCACATGGTCCACCCCTGCACTCTTCCACAATACCACAGAGGGGTTACTGTATTATGATGATACTTGCTGGCCTGGCACCAAAGGCACAATATGTGGGTGCACTGACGCCTTGACCAGAATCATATCTTTTCAATATAGGACCACATGGTCCACCCCTGCATTCTTCCACAATACTACAGAGGGGTTACTGTATGATGATACTTGCTGGCCTGGCAGTCTTGCACCAAAGGCAGAATATCTGGGTGCACTGACGCCTTAACCAGATGCATATCTTTTTAATATAGGACCGCAAGGTTCACCCCTGCATTCTTCCACTATACCACAGAGGGGTTACTGTATGATAGTACTTGCAGGCCTGGCACCAAAAGCACAATATTTGGGTGTACTGCCACTGACGCCTGTATCAGATCCATATCCTCAGAGGGGTTACGGTGTGACGGCACTGTTGGGGACGCTAAAGGACCAATTTTGAAGCACCTATTGTTACTTTCTTCCAAAGCCTGCATAAGTTTCACAATAATTTAGCCAAAAAATCAGTAAACTTTTTTGCGTGTACGAAAATGTCTCCTCTTTTCATACAGACTGCCGCCCCAAGCAGTTGTTTATGGATAGATTAAAGGAAAAGCATTTACCGTCATATGAAACATAGAAATCCGCCACTTCACGGGCAGGTTATGGGGACCTCCTAGGCACGATATTTGAAGAAATTTTTCATTTTTATTTTTAACCCTTATTTCATGGAAAACTCACTGTCCTTTTAAAAACGTTTTTTTTAAAACTTTTTGTCCTTGTTTCCTGTCCCCCAGGGCACTACCCGGACCCCCATACACCTTTTATGGCAAATATCTAGCATATATGCCCTCTTGGAGGGCACTCTAAAAACCTTATTTTCAGCCCCATTGACTTGCATGGAGTTCGAGTTCGGGTTCGGACCCGAATATATGGGAAGTTCGGGCCCGAACCGAACTCGGGGGGTGTTCGGCTTATCCCTACTCGCCATGACCTTATAACAGTTCTCGCGAACCGCAGTGCAGATTGTGACCCGGGAGGTCCTGTTAATAATGTCTGCCCACTCATCGCCCTCCAGAGAGCTCCCTAGATCATCTTCCCACCGTGCAACGTAAGGTGCCTCCTGCGGAAAGGTTGTATCAAGAATGTGGGAATAGAGCGAGGATATCAAGCCGCGCCCTCTATCCTTCCGACGGCAGCAGGTCTCGTAGAGGGTCAGTCTGCGGTCCGGCATCTCTCTTAGAGTTCCCCTGACAAAATGTAGCAGTTGGAGTGCTCTAAATGTCTCAGAGGGGTAGCGCTTTCAACTCCCTTAGATAGCCAAGGGTGACCGGGCGACCCTCCAAAGTCAGGTCGCGCAGCTCTGTGATATCAGATCTGAGCCACCAACCGAACGCCCTAGGAGGGTTACCCTCCCTGTCGCCTGGATTGAAACATAAGGTTTTTAGGCAACCGACCTCGACGCCCTCCCCAGATAAAAGAGGGGATAGCCGACTGAAGGAAGGTCAGGTCCGCCCTGCAAATAGGAATTGTCAGTGTTCTGAAAAGGTACAGCAGCTTCGGGAGCAGGGTCATCTTGACCGCATATATCCGACCAAAGAGCGAGAGGTGTAAATGAGACCGTGTTGACAGCAATGCGTGGAGGGTAGGAAGCAATACCCCGTAATTTGCCGTGTACAGCTGATCCCAAGTGGGAGTCAGCTGGGTCCCCAGGGAACCCATAGAAGAGCGGCACCATCGAAAGGGGAACCGATCTCGGACCACCGCCCTCTCCCCCTCTGTTAGGTTAAGGTCAAGCACCTCGCTCTTATCCGCATTAAGTTTATAGCCCGAGACTCTACCGAAGTCCCTCAGGGCCCTCATCAGATTGGGGAGAGTGGTGATGGGCGAGGTCAGGGACAAGAGGACATCGTCAGCAAAAAGAGACAGCTTGTATGGTTTTCCCCTTACTTCCACCCCTCGGACATCAGGGTGGACCCTAATATACGCCGCCAGGGGTTCTATAGATGGGGCATCCCTGTCGGGTCCCGTTTAAAATAGAGAAGGGGACCGAGAAGAACCCCCCATGTCAACCTGTGCCCTGGGGCCCGCATATAAAGCCTGTATTGCTGTCAAAAGGTCTCCCCATATTCCGAAGGAGGCCAATGTCGCCCATAAATAGTTCCAATCAACCCGGTCAAAGGCCTTTTCGGCATCCAGAGAGAGGAGAAAAGAGCCTCTACCTGATGTTTTAGCGGCCTGAATCAGATTAAGGGCACGTCTGATATTATCCGGGGCCTCTCTACCGGGGACAAATCCCACCTGATCGGGATGAATAACGTCGGCGATATAGCGACCAATTCTGTTAGCTAGAATTTTGGCATAGATCTTCATGTCCACATTTATCAGGGAGATGAGCCTATAGCTGGGGCATACCGCCGGGTCCTTGCCTGGCTTGGGGATGACCACAATGTGGGCCAAGAGCATGTCAGAAGATGGGACCTCCTTTCCCTTCATGTAGGTATTAAACAGTCTGGTCAGGGGCTGAAGTAGGGACGGGCTCAATCCCTTATAGTAGGGGACCGAGAATTCATCGGGCCTGGGGATTTAGAGGAATGCAAGTGTTTAATCACCGCTGCTACTTCCTCCGTTGAGATGGGGGCTGCGGGTGGCTGAAGGAAGGCAAAGCGTTGCGACCGAGAAATTCCCGGATAAGTGCCTGCCCTGCTGGGCCAGGCGTCGCAGTAGTGCCGTTATAGAGGGACTCGTAATAAGAGCAGAAGGCCCTTGAAATATCCCGGGGGTCAGAGGTCATGTCACCCGAGCCAAGACGTACCGCACGGACTGTACGCTCCCGGGTCTGCTGCTTCAGCCGGCGGGCCAGAAAAGTGTCAGGTTTGTTGCTCTTCTCAAAAAACTTCCGACCCGTCCACTGGAGAGCCGCCTGGACCTGACGGGATAGCAACATGTTGAGACTACCCCTGGCCTCCAGCAACAAAGTGGCGTCCCCAGTCCTTTTATGCTCGTGTTCTAAGTCGCCCACCCTAGTTGTAAGTGATACCGTCTCAGCTGCCCTTTCTCGCTTGCGGCAGGACGCTATAGCGATTAGTTTGCCGCGCATGAACGCCTTGTGCGCCTCCCACACTGTGGTGGTAGCTATGCCTGGAGTGAAGTTGCGCTCAAAGAAGTCCGTCAAGTCAAGGTTCATGGTATCTTTCAAACCAGGGTCAAGGGAAGCATTAAAGTGCCACACACTAGTTGAGCCCGGTGCCCCTCAACCCAATAGTGCTATCTCAACTGCAGCATGGTCAGACCACGAGATTTCGTGAATGGTGGAAGAGACGAGGGCCGTAATGTTATCTCTACTGCAAAAAATCTAATCTAATCTGGAATACGAGTCATGGGGATTTGAATAAAAGGAATAGTCTCGGTCTCTAGGGTGGAGCAACCGCCAAGAATCATACAGATTGGCCACCTGGACTACACCACGGAAGGTCTTGGAGCTGTGGAAAGGAGCCCGGTTAAGTGCGGTCTTTACTGCGGTCAAGGTAAGGGTCCATGACCGCATTAAAATCCCCTCCCACCAAGACCCCCCTATTCAGTAGCTGCGCAAGTCGTTCCTCCAATGCCCTCCAAAAAGGTCCCTCGGGGGGGAAGGAGCATAGACGTTAACAAAGGTAACTGGCTTGCCTCCTATCGTCCCAGTCACCCGCAGGTATCTGCCGTCCAAAGCTGACTCCTGATGGGTAAAATGGAATTGAAGATTACCTTGCATCAGTATCGAAACCCCTGTCTTGCGGGAGCTACCAGCGGAGTGATAATGCACGGTGAAACCATCCCCCCAATGTCCCGGGACTCTGCCCCGTGTAAAGTGAGTCTCCTGCAGGAGGACCACATCAACACGAAGTTTCCGGTAATATCTGGTGGCCCCTCGTCTCCTGTTCGGGGACAGAAGACCCTTCACATTATGAGAAATCATCTTGAGGCGGGCCCGCGCCTCGCTTCCCCTCTCCGCCATGAGGAATCAAGCGAATGGAAGCGATGGAAGGAGAGATGAGAAATAGGAGGGGGGAAAAGAGATAAGAAAGTAGGGAGAGAAGAGAAGGGAAAAATAGAGAGAGAGAGGAAGAAAGAAGAGATGAAGGAAAGGAGAGAAGGAAAGAAAAAAAAAAGGGGGGGAGATAGAAGACACTAAAAAAAAATGTGTCTGGTGGTGGATTGTACCGACCACTAGGTACGCACTCGGGGGCGAGAGCGACAACGAGGGGAAGGCCGCCAACCCATAGACTCCCCTAAGGGAGGACCGTGACCTAAAAAATCAGCACCTAAATCCTTGAAACCCCACCCAACCATCTCCCAAGGCTACAGATGAGTCAATGTCCAGGTATAGCTAGCCCATCTAACCCCCCCCAGTCACGGGGCAAGAGGCTGTAAAGGACCCCGGGGGACTGGAACCTGGGGGCTTCTGACAGGGAACATCTAACCAACAACAGGGCTTCCTCCGCGGAACTTAGATCCAACTCGAAAGGGTCCGACGGGTGTGGGCTCTCTCCAGGTGTCTGACATGCCTCCCAGTCCTGCCTCACGAAATCCCAAGATGGTGCTCGGGGGGACCAAATAAGGCCCAGTAAATAAAGTCACGTGGAGAAGGTGAGAGATGAGTCCTTCTCAGGTGGTGCAGGGGGACGGGGGGGGACGATGGTAGCAGCGACCTGGAGGTTAACGCAATGGTGAGCGTCTCCGATCCTGCCTCCGCGGCCTGCCCCTGGCCTCTCCCTGTGCAAAGAGATCCGGGGGTTCTGGGATGCCCAGTGTCTCCAAGACTTTCGAGCTGTCTGCTGGTGAACGGAGCGACAAGAAAGTACCGTTGTGAGGAATGAGAAGGCGGAATGGAAATCCCCAGCGGTATCTGACGTCCCTCTGGTGGAGAAGGTCCGTGAGGGGCTTGAGCGCCCGGCGCTTCTGGAGTGTGGAGGGAGCCAGATCATTATAGAAGTGGGGAATGACGCCGTCAAGGGTCGGAGTAGCATTGCGCACCGCTTGAAGTATGGCTTCTTTGGTGGTGTAGTAATGACATCTAAGTATCACGACTCTAGGAGGATCCGTCTCCGAGGGTTTCGGGTGTAAGGCTCTGTGGGCCTGGTCAAGTAGGAGTTCCTCCTCGGGTGTCTCGGGCAGAAGCGCCTGGAAGTAGCGATGAAGAAAGTCCCGTAAATTCACCACCGTCTCGGGGATGTTTCAGAGCCGAAGGTTGGAGCGGCGGGACTGATTATCCATATCCTCAACCGCCTCCTGTAGGAGTTCGTATTTGTTTTGAAGGACCTCCAGATCTGCACGCACCTCCGTGTCCGCCGCCTGGGCTTCATCCGCTCGTAGCTCGAGGGCCGCCGTGCGCGTCCCCAGGGTCCCCAGATCCGCTCTCAGGCCATCAATTCCAGCCCTGAGGTCTGCTTGCAGGTCATCTTTGACAGTCAGAAGGAGTTGGCGCAGATCCTGCATGTCCCAGCTCGTGCACGGTGCGTCATGGGTTGCCGGCTCCTCGGCGGGTGTCATCATCTTTGGAGATGCGGAGGTCGTTGATCGAGCCGGGGTGGGTGAAACACCGGGAAATGTCCTTTTGACCCGGGTTATGTCCAGATTTAGTCCCGGGCATGTTAGGGGGGGTCGCATAGAGAATTTGTAACCCAATAGGTCGCTTAGAAGGCTTTAAGGGAGTCTCATGGGCTCGGCCAGTGGTGTATTTAGGTTTTGTGCTGCCCTAGGCCTGACTAAACTCGTGCACCCCTAATTTAAATTTGACGCACCCCTTCCTGTCAAGGGCACACCTCTTCCTGGTTAATCCCCACCCTTCCTCTTTAAGCTCCACCTTTTCCTCTTAGAGCTCCGCCTTTTCCTCTCTTTATATTAAAAGTGGATACCAAGTGCCTACTTGTATATTTTGTATACCATTTCAAATGTATCTATTGAGATAAAGAAAATTATGAAATGTTTAAATTCAAGTATTTTTACAAAGAACAGCCACGCATGTCAAGTAAACGGGATCACAGCCGCTCTAATTGGTGGAACAATAAAATCCACAGAAACGTGCACTGCATATGAGCGTATCACAGAGCTGCATAGCAATAAAACCCACAGAAATGGGCACTGTGTATGAGCATATCAGAGCTGCACAGCAATAAAACACACAGAAATGTGCAGTGTGTATGAGCATATCACAGAACTGCACAGCAATAAAACTCACAGTAATGTGCAGTGTGATGAGCGTATCCCAGAGCTCCAGGGCAATAAACTCACAGTAATATGCAGTGTGTATCACAGAATCCACAGCAATAAAACTCCCAGCAATGCAATGTGTGGTGTGTGTCAGCGTATCAGAATCCACAGCAATAAAACTACCAGCAATGCAATGTGTGGTGTGTATGAGTGCATTAGAATCCACTGCAATAAAACTCCCAGCAAACCGAGTGTATATGAGCACACAGCAATTATTTATTCTACATTTACCGGCCTCTGTCCGTGGTAGGGCTGTGTGCAGAGTCAGCAGGGACTGTGTACAGACTCAGCAGGAGGTCCCTCCAGGCCACGTTAGGATCACGGCTGTGCCTGTGCGTGGAGCCATCTTGTCAGCAGTGGGGTACCACTGCCAGAGGGTGCACCGTGGCTTTGATTCCCTTCCCGGTGGGTGTTCAGTCCACAATAGAGTGACAGTCCATGTTAACGAAAGGGCGGGCAGCTGCGTGCATGCATGTCACGTGGTTCAGCCAGTCTGGTGGTACTGAGACTCAGTACCACCTGACTGGCCGGACCGAGTGTGACCTGCACGCAAGCAGCCTCACCAGGAGCCAGGCAGCTCAATGACAAATTTCTATCACTGCAGTGCTGGTTAAGGAAAGGTCCACTTAAACAGCAGTAAGCAGACAGGGCTTCATATTCTGCTGAAACCCCCCCCCCTTTACCTGCCGTTTACTGTCGTCTTCTCTCTCTGGACACAAATCACATCCCCCTCCCCTCTCCTAGAGCTGCTGTGGGGCAGGGGAGGAGCTATGGAGGGAGGAGAGGGGGATTTTTATTCTATTTCGATTTTATTCCGTATGCAAACGCCATGCTCCGCTGCTCGTTGTTTGAGAACACAGCTCAAAGCTGTGATGGTGGCACCTCCTAGTACCCCCTAATGACCCCCTAATGACACCCCAATAATCACTGGTCCTGGGGCGGCCCGCCCTCCGCCACTCCTCTAAGTACACCACTGCTCTGGTGATATGCTCACACACAAGTTTGGTGAACTGTCAGCAAGTACGGTGCTGTTTGAAGGCAGTGCAAATCCCCATAGAGAAGTAATGGTTAATCTATTCAGAGAACACCAAACAGCAGAGAAATGTCAGTGAAATGCCCTGATGTTCGGTGGTTTCAATCAGCAGGTTTATTCAGGCGAACCCCATAGGTTTCAATGTTAAAAATATTCCCATTTTTTATGCAATATCTAATAAACCATTTATTATTTTAATCTGCAGTAAAAAGTCTTTATTTATTTATTGATTTTTTTTGTACCTTTTTAGTGATTTTTCAGAATTTTTTGGGCTAAATTCCCTCCCTTTTTTTTAATAGCGGTTCTCCTTTTTCTGTAACAGGACTTTTTATTATCAATCATAGGATCTTATATGTAAATTCCAGACATTTTCGTTCAGTAGTTCTTTTGAAAACAGCAGGCCATGGGTTGCGGTGGCAGCATACAGCGGCCGACTCCATGCACTTTGGGGACCCTGCGGTGAATGGTGAATTCACTGCAGGGTTGGGAAATTTTATTCCCCGAAGTGCAGGGAACTACAGAACACCAAAATGTTGGCGTCATTTCGGTGCTCTGTTAGTAACCCAATTAGTGGTGAGGTTTTTTAGTTGCCCCCTGGAAAGTGAAAGCCTAGGCCTTGCCTACCCAGGACATACTTGAAAATTAGTGACATCTCAATGTTTCCTTCCTGGTAAAATAGTTTGCAAAAATAGTTTGTAAAATTGGTTTTTTTTTTAGGGGTGGGGCCACCCAGCGGGCCGCCGCCCCCTGGAAAGTGCCGCCCTAGGCCTGGGCCTTGTTGGCCTAGGCCAAAATACACCAGTGGGCTCGGCGCTACAGCGTCATGCAGCCATCTACACTGCCCAACAGGACACCCTCACTTGAAAAAATTTGCTTTATAAAGACACGCACTTGTAGTAGTGGGCCCCGCAGGGACCACGGGAAAAAATAAATATTTTTTATTTTTTTTATTTTTTCCTTTTCCTTCCTTTTTTTTTTCTTCCCTTCCCCTTTTTTTTTTTTTTATAAACATAATTTTATTGCACGTTAGGACAATAAGAATAACATGGGTGCATATGTGGCGTCGCAGCGCCATAAAAGCAATATCAATAAACATATGCATCCTAGTAAGCCACAATCCCGTCCATATTATGGCATTAAAGTAGGGTGAAAAATAAGGGTAGAGAGGTGGGAAAGAAAGGAAAAGAAAAGGGAGGGGGTGGGAATGAGCGGCCCGGCCCGGCCCAGGCCAGAATCCTAAAACATAGATATTAATCCAACCTGTCGAATGCTATAGAGGGAAATGTAGAAGGGTGGGGGGAGGGGGGGAGAGCGCCAAAGAAGAAAAGAGGGGTGAAAGGGGCCAAGAAGCCCTATATACGTGACCATAGCCCAAATTCCCGTCATAGATTATAACCCAGCATCAAGCCAAGGCCCCCAAGTTTTACTATATGATGGCAGGGTAAAACGTACTATAGCGGTCAGTTCGTCCATAACCTGAGTGTCTCTGATTTTGGCATATACTTTAGCCATACAGGGCGGGAGGGGTTGTCTCCAGACTTCCGCCATAGCCCGTCTCGTGGCCAGGGTAATTTTGGCTAATAGTTTGTTTTCATGGAAAGTAAGTTCAGGGAGCGGCCTGGAGAGCAAAAATGCCCAAGGATCCAACAGGATAGGTTTAGATAGAACTAAAATCAGTAGATCTTGGACTTCCTTCCATAGAGGCACAATTCGGGGACATGTCCACCACATGTGGAAGAAGGAGCCCTTGGAGGTGCATAGTCTCCAGCATACATCCGGTAGATTTCTATTCATGTGCGCCAATTGAGATGGTGTAACGTACCAACGCATAATCATTTTAATGGACTGTTCCTGCAATGAGGCGCACACCGACACGGAACGAGACATCTCCCATATGTCCAACCAGTCCTCTGAGTCCAGGGTTTCCCTGATATCTCCTTCCCAAGCATGAATATAGGACAGGTCTTTCCAGTCCAGCAGTGAGGTTAGATCCCGGTATAATGAAGATATAAGGCCTCTCGGATATGTGCCGGCCAGGCATAATCGTTCAAAGCGGGTCAGCGACGCCAGTGCAGCTTGCTTGATGTGAGCTTGGGTGGCGTATGATGTCAGTTGAAAAATATGTAGAAAAGATAGTCCCGAAATATCTCGAAGGGGAATCAAGCTTCCGTTGTGGTATAAATTATGTATTCTGCACACACCTGAGTCCAATAGGTCAAGCCAGGGCCTCATGAGTAGACCGGGGCGAAAGTCTCTATTCCCAAGAATCGGAGTCATAGGTGTTGGTATAGACGTCAACTCGCATTTTACTGCTAGCCTATGCCAAAGGCGCAGAGAGTTTAAGATGGCTGGGCATGTGGTGGTGATCAAAGGACGATGTTCTCGAGCCAGCCATATCCAATATTGTATCTTATTCGGCCGCATAAGGGAAGCTTCCAGGTCGACCCACCTGCGAGACCCCGCCGGAGCATGCCAGGCTACCACTTGTGCCAATTGAGTTGCATAGTAATAGGTGAGGAGAGATGGAAGGCCCAGGCCGCCCAGAGACCGTGGGCGATAGAGAGTATGTCTAGCGACGCGGCATCGTTTCCCTGCCCATATAAAGTAATCAATTGAGCCATGCAAAGCGATGACCTCTGAAGCAACGAGAGGAACCGGTAATGCCTGAAACATATACAATAATCTGGGTAATACATTCATCTTGATGCAGTTAAGCCTACCGAGCCATGATATTGCATATTTATTCCAACATTCTAACTCCGCTTTGAGAGTCGCAAATAGGCGAGGGTAATTAGCCGAATAAAGGTCTGCCAAGCATGATGTTAAGCGGACCCCCAGGTATACCAGCTCCGAGTGGGTGAACCTTATAGGGCAGGAAGAAGAGAGAGTTGTAATCGCCTCTGCTGTCAGCGCCACCGGGAGTGCCTCTGATTTAGTTACATTAATTTTATATCCTGAAAGAGTAGAAAAGTCACTGAGCAGATCCAAAACCCGGGGCAAGGAGGTGGAAGGGTCTGTCAGGGAGAGAAGGACGTCATCGGCATAAGCCGATAATTTAAATTCCAAGTCACCCACCGTAAGTCCCGAGATTCCCGCGTCTGGCCTTGGCTCTTGTGACATCCCCAAGTGGCATTCTTAAGTGGACGCGCAGAGTTGATTCTGGAGTTTTATCCAAGATCCCTACGCCATCACGATCCCTAATTCCTGTGTCTCCTCTCCCACAGGTAGGCATTATCACCCATCACCCATCATCACAGACACCACATCTCACTGATCCCCTGCATACTCTTGCTGGTAGGCATTATCACCCATCATCCACAGACACCCACATCTCAACTGATCCCCTGCATACTTTTGCTGGTAGGCATTATCACCCATCATCCACAGACACCCACATCTCAACTGATCCCTGCATACTTTTGCTGGTAGGCATTATCACCCATCACCCATCATCCACAGACACCCACATCTCAACTGATCCCCTGCATACTTTTGCTGGTAGGCATTATCACCCATCACCATCTCCACAGCACCCACATCTCAACTGATCCCCTGCATACTTTTGCTGGTAGGCATTATCACCCATCATCCACAGACACCCACATCTCAACTGATCCCCTGCATACTTTTGCTGGTAGGCATTATCACCCATCACCCATCATCCACAGACACCCACATCTCAACTGATCCCCTGAATACTTTTGCTGGTAGGCATTATCACCCATCACCCATCATCCACAGACCACCCACATCTCAACTGATCCCTGCATACTTTTGCTGGTAGGCATTATCACCCATCATCCACAGACACCCACATCTCAACTGATCCCCTGCATACTTTTGCTTGTAGGCATTATCACCCATCACCCATCATCCACAGACACCCACATCTCAACTGATCCCTGCATACTTTTGCTGGTAGGCATTATCACCCATCACCCATCATCCACAGACACCCACATCTCAACTGATCCCCTGCATACTTTTGCTGGTAGGCATTATCACCCATCATCCACAGACACCCACATCTCAACTGATCCCCTGCATACTTTTGCTGGTAGGACCCCATCACCCAGTATTCGCAGGCACCCACATTATAACGTTTCCTTGTTTTTTTTCTGTTTTTTTATTTATTTTTGTTTTTCTCCACCATTTGCTTTGCTAATTAGCATGTGAATCTCCTGCCCTATTGACACAGCCCATCCAGCTTCAGGTGTTTGCATTTAGGCAGTTAAAAAGTAATCAGTCCGCCCTTTATAACATTTAAGACCAGCTCCACTGAGCCTTGGCTCTTGTGACATCCCCAAGTGACATTCTTAAGTGGACGCTCAGAGTTGATTCCTGGAGTTCAGTGACATTCTTAAGTGGACGCTCAGAGTTGATTCCTGGAGTTCAGTGACATTCTTAAGTGGACGCTCAGAGTTGATGACTGGAGGAAGGAACTGCAAGGCCCATTTTTACTCTGGTAAACGCACGTCTATATCATGCTTTCCTCACGCTTCTGCTCTTTACTTCTACCTTTCTCCTTAAATGGAACTCCTGCCCCTCTACCACCGACCCCTACACTATCTGCATCTCTCCCTCCCTCCTCTCGTCCCACATGATGGCCTCACATGAGCTCCTTTGTTTCCTCAGAACATGGTCTCCCTCTAACTCTCGTGCTGCCAATCACTCCCACAAATCCCATTCCCACCTTCTCTTTCTCACCCTCCTGCTGTTACTCTATTCAGGTGACATATCTCCTAACCCTGGCCCCACAACACATCCAATACTTCCCTCTCATCCTATCTCCATCGCACATAAATCACCTCCCTGCAAGCCCAGCAACCTCATTCCCATAATCCCTCAGCGCCTGTCCTCTTTCTCCTGCGCCCTCTGGAACGCTCGCTCTGTGTGCAACAAACTCACAGCAATCCATGACATCTTCCTTTCAAACTCCTTCAACCTCCTAGCTTTAACTGAAACCTGGCTAACTCCCTCAGACACGGCCTCCGTTGCTGCTCTCTCACATGGAGGTCTACACTTGAGCCATACCCCCAGACCGGGTGTGGGACATGCTCTCTCCCACCTGCACCTACCAGCATCTCCCTCCCACCCATCCCTCTCCTTCTCCTCCTTCGAGACACACTGCATCCGCCTGTTCTCTCCTCTGGCTCTCAGGGTGGCAGTCATCTACCGCCACACGGACCAACCTCCCAGTTCTTTGACCACTTTGCTACCTGGCTTTCTCACTTCCTGTCTTCTAGTCTTCCATGCCTAATTCTCGGGACTTCAACATTCCCATTGATGATCCTTCCACCCCTGCTGCCTCCAAACGTCTTTCACTCACGTCCTCCCTTGGACTCACACAATCCTCCCTCCTCCCTACCCACCGCGATGGTCACGCTATTGACCTTGTCTTTTCCAACCTCTGCTCCATTTCTGAGTTCAACTGTCGCCCTTTCCCCATCTCTGACCACCACCTTCTCTCTTTCAACCTATCTGGACTTCCTAAACACCCTGCTCCCCCACCCCGCACACACACTCGCAGAAATATACATGCTGTGGACCCCATCAATTCTCCAACCTACTTCACCACCTCCCTCATACCTCATCCTTCACCTGCCCTGATGCTGCCACTAATCACTACAACACTACTCTTATCTCTGCTCTAGACACTCTCTGCTCCTCTTCGACTCTGTAAGGCCCCACGCTGCCAGCTTCAGCCCTGGCACACCCTCCAGACACGCTACCTGCAAAGATGCTCCCGCACTGCAGAGCGTGCCTGGAGGAAATCCCGCTCTGAAGCTGATTTTGTTCACTTCAAGTTTATTCTCCGGTCATACACCTCTGCCTTCCACTTGGCCAAACAATCCTTCTTCTCATCTCTTATATCTACGCTGTCCTCCAACCCTAAACGGCTCTGGTGCCACCTTCAACACTCTCCTCTACCCACCTGCACCTCCCCCCACAGCTGCCTTCAGCGCTCAAGACCTGGCAGACTACTTCCACAGTAAAACTCTAAATATCAGAAGCAACATCCCAACACAAGATAGTTATCTGCCACCTCCACTCCCAGAGGTCCCCTCTGCCACCTCTGTCGCTTCCTCCCAGCCACTGAGGAGGAAGTCAATTCCTTATTGTCCTCCTCACATCTCACCACATGCCCGCTCGACCCCATTCCCTCACATCTAATTCCTCCCCTCTCCTCCTCCCTCACCCTGCTCTCACACACACCTTCAACCTATCTCTCCCACTGGCTCCTTTCCATCCGCCTTCAAACACGCGCTAGTTACCCCTTTACTAAAGAAACCATCCTCGATCCCAACTCTCATCCAACTACTGCCCTGTATCCCTGCTTCCCTTCACATCAAAGCTCTTAGAAAAACTAGTCTTCAACCGCCTCTCCCTCTTCCTGTCCTCCAATTCCCTACTTGACCCCCTGCAATCTGGCTTCCGTCCCCTACACTCAACTGAAACTGCCCTCACCAAAGTCACCAACGACCTCCTAACTGCTAAAAAACACGGCCTATTCTATTCTCATCCTGCTCGACCTCTCGGCTGCTTTTGACACTGTTGACCACCCCCTCCTTCTACAGACCCTCAACTCTCTGGTCTCGGTGACACAGCACTCGCTTGGGTCGAATCCTATTTATCCAACAGGTCCTTCTGTGTGTCCTTTGCTGGAAACTCCTCCTCCTCATTGCCTCTATCTGTTGGTGTACCTCAAGGCTCTGTCCTTGGTCCTCTGCTCTTTTCCATCTACACCTCCTCCCTGGGCAAAATCATCAACAGCTTTGGCTTCAATTACCACCTCTACGCTGATGACACTCAGATCTACCTCTCTACCCCTGATCTCTCTCCCCCTGTCCTTTCAAAAGTCAGTGACTGTTTATCTGGCATCTCCTCCTGGATGGCCTCCCACCACCTAAAGATCAACATGTCAAAGACTGAACTCCTACTTATTCCTCCTCCAATGCCTCCCACCTCCTGACTTCTCTATCACGGTGGAGGGTATCACCATTTCCCCATCAAACAAGTTCGCTGTCTTGGAGTTACACTTGACTCTGCTCTTTCCTTCATCCCCCACATCAAGTCTCTTTCCTCCTCCTGCCGATACCAACTGCGTAATATTTCCGAATTCCATTTCTTACTTACCGCTGTCACCACAAAACAACTCATACACGCCCTGGTAATCTCCCGACTCGACTATTGCAATAATCTCTTATCTGGCCTCCCTCTGTCCCGCCTCTCCCCCTACAATCCACCCTGAACGCCTCCGCCAGGCTAATTCACCTCACCCGCCGCTCTGTCTCTGCCGCTCCCCTCTGCGAGTCCCTTCACTGGCTCCCCATCCACTGCAGAATTAAGTTCAAAATCCTTATCCTTACCTACAAAACCCTCACTAACTCAGCTCCCCACTACCTGTCCTCACTAATCACCAAATACACCCCGGCCCCGCTCCTAAGGTCAAACAGTGACCTGCGACTAGCTTCTCCGCATCACCTCTTCCCATGATAGACTGCAGGATTTCTCACGCGCAGCCCCCACTCTCTGGAACGCTCTCCTCGTACTGTCAGACTTTCCCCTAACTTCTCTTTCTTCAAACGCTCCCTTAAAACGTTCCTATTTAGGGAAGCCTACCACCCAACTCACTGACGCAACCATCAATCACTCTCACCTTACAGTCCTCTCCTCCTGTTTCCAACCTCAACCCTCCTAGATTGTGAGTTCCTACGGGAATAGGGCCCTCATCTCCTCCTGTACTGTTTGTCAAATGTTGTTCAATGTATTGTAACCCTGTCTATACTGTGCTTATTGTACAGTGCTGTGGAATATGCTGGCGCTTTATAAATAAAAAATAATAATAATAATAGCAAGCAATAGAGGTTCCAAAAAAAGGGCAAATAAGGCCGGAGACAATGGGCAGCCCTGCCTGGTTCCGTTCCGGATTACAAAGGGAATCCTATCGGCTCCCGGTATCAAAATTTGCGCTCCTGGGAAAGCATACAAGGCTGAGATCATTCGGAGAAAAGTGGGGGGGAACCCCAGTTGTTTAAGTAAAGTAAATAAAAACGGCCACTCCGCCCTATCAAAGGCCTTCTCAGCGTCTAAAGACAAAAATAAGGAAGGCTTCTGATAGGTCTCAGCGAACCAAATAAGGTCCGCTGCGCGTCTTGTATTGTCGTACGCTTGCCGACCTGGAATGAACCCCACCTGGTCTGGTGATACCAACAAGGGGAGGAGAGGGTCCAGGCGCAAAGCCAAAATTTTTGCTAATAGTTTAATGTCCGTATTTAAGAGGGATATGGGCCTGTAACTATCAATGTTCTCAGGGTCTTTCCCAGGTTTGGGGAGGAGAACAATGGCAGCCAACAGTGACTCTGCAGGGAAAGGGGCACCCTCCCATGCGGCATTAAATAAACGGCATAGAATGGGCTTTAATTTAGGACAGAACGCTTTGTAATACCGGTATGTGAAGCCATCTGGCCCAGGGGCCTTTAATGGCTTCATCAGGCCCAAAGCCCTCCCTATCTCCTCCTTCGTTATAGGGGATCCCAACAATAGGGACTGAACCCTATCAAGGGTAGGGAGATTCTGCCGTCTCAAGTAAGTTTCTATATCATCTATCAGGTCGCGGTTTCCCATTTTGTGGGTGGGGGAATGATTATAAATATCCGTGAAATACGCTGTGAAGGCATCCCGGATATCCTCAGGAGACTTATGAACCTGCCCTTTTTTATCTCGATCAACGGAAACAGGACAGTGTGGCGTCTAGGGCGCAGCATCCTGGCCAGGGGTGTATCTGCTTTATTCGCTCGTTCATAGTAAGGCCTTTTGGACCATAGCAACGATCTCCCCACATCATCTAAAAATAAACCGTTAAGATCTGCATGAACTCGATTAAGCTGCAAAAGGTATCGTCCGTCGGGACCCGTTTATGCCTGAGTTCCAGTCTCCACAGGTCGGTCTGTAACGTGACTATGGCCTGCAACTTCATGCGTTTGTGGTAGGCAGCCTGACTAATTAGCACTCCCCTGATCACTGCTTTATGAGCATTCCATAATGTGTGTATGGACACGTCAGGAGTATCATTCAACTGAAAGTATGAATCCAACGCGGATCCAACCGCTTTCCTAACCCCTTTTTCAAAAGAAGCAAAGGATCGAGCCCCATTGGCCACTGCTGCCAGACGCCAGTGGGCGGACATGCAAAAGCACATCTGCATGGTCAGACCAAGTTATGGAGCCAATGCCTGATTTCGCAATCAAGGGAATACAGTCCGGGGAGATCAGAAAATAATCTAATCTGGAGTATGAGGAATGGACCGAGGAGTAAAAGGTGAAATCCTTTATTGTGGGGTGCTGTACTCTCCAAATGTCTATCAGATCATGATTACGCACAAACGCATGAAACTGCCTATCTTGGGATGAGGATGGAGTCAGACCGATGCGAGGGGGATGGCCGGATCGGTCCAGTGGAGAGCAGAGAGTAGCATTGAAGTCCCCTCCCAATATGATTTTGCCCTTAGCATGCAACCTGAGAAAGGAGGAGAGGTCCGCCTAAAATCCCGCATCTGGCCCATTTGGTGCATATACCGACATCAATGTATACCATTTAGACGAACAAGTACCCCTCACCAAGACATACCTCCCAGCGGAGTCAGAATATACATCAATAATCTGCAGCGGACAGGAATTATGCAACAAAATAGCGGCCCCATTCCGTTTAGGGACTGCACAGGAGGTGAAGACACGGGAGTAGGATGGGTCTGCTAAGCGAAAGGCCTCAGTGGTAGAGATCCTAGTCTCTTGGAGGAATGCGATGTTCGCAGACTTCCGCTTAAGGTCCCGAAACAGGAGACGGCGCTTGCGCGGGGAATTTAGTCCCTTGACATTCAAGGAGAGGAATTTAAGATCAGAAATCATTATGGGACTAGCAATGGGAACGCATGGCCACCATCCTCCCCATGTCTCCACCCCTGTCCCGTCCCGCCAGCTCCCAGCCTCTTGCCGTGGGGGGAGATGACAGGACGGGAGCCGCCTACATAGGGATAGAAAGTGTTAAATACATCAGCATAATCATAGGGCTGAGAGGTCAGAGAAGAGAAAGTAGGGCCGGGCCGGGCCGGGGAATAGGTAGGGAAGGGGAAGTAAGGAGAAAGAGGAAGGGAATAAAGAACAAAATGTCCCGAACGGATGGGTAAACCAAAGGAGCGGAACCTTGGAGGAGGAGGTAGTCTCGGGGAAACCAGCAAACCATGGGTAAGAAACCCTCGGCCACTGTCCCCCCGAGCAACCGCCACCTTAAACGTCATACTAAAACTACAACCACCTTAACAAATAAATCAGAGGCACAAAGAAATAGCAGAATATAACCTAAGAAAGCATCAAAGAGCCGTCTAAGGGCCTAAACCCCGCAAAACCTGGACTGAAGGATATATATGCCCTCACTTAGGGCACCCACGGCCGTCCACATTCAATCTCCAGCCGGAGTCTCTGGAGAGCCGTGGCAGAGAACTCGGAGGGGTGAGCTGAGTAATTGCATCCGGGACCTCCAATCCCAGCTGGCGTAGGAAGTCCTGAGCCCTGTACAGGTGTGTGCAAGAATACGTGCGACCATCTTTTTGTACCAAAATACGAAATGGGAATCCCCACGAGTAGCGCATATCGTGAGAGCGCAGCAGTTCTGTGACTACCCGCCATTCCCTGCGTTTAGCCAGGGTCGACGGGGCAAGGTCCTGGTAGAAAAGCAACTGACCATCCTCGTACTCAACCTGTTGGTCGCGAGCTGTGCATAGTAAAGCTTCCCTGGTCGAGTAATAATGTAATCTAGCGACTACGTTGCGCGGTGGTGCATTCTGGCCTTTCCGCACCCCCAGAGTACATTGTATCCGGTCGATCAAATATCTAGCCGGTGGCAGCGCGGTAATAACTTTTTCATAATGCCAGTAAGCGTGGCGTCCAGCGCATCCGATGTCACCGATTCAGGCAGGCCTCGGAGCCTGACATTGTTGCGTCTGGACCTCTTTGATAAATCTTCCAGAGCCTCCTCTAGTGTCTCCACCCGTGTTGCTAGTGTCTCAGCGTGGTGGGCAAGTGTGTTGCACGTGTCCGTAAATGCCTCTGCCTGTTCCTCGAGACGAGCTGTGCGTGTCCCAATTACCTGGACCTCCGCCGTGAGCGCCCTCGTGTTGCACGCCAGCTCCTCCGTAATAAATTCTTACAGGCGGCGGATGTCCTGACGGGTCGCCGGGCCCGAGTCCTGCTCCATCTCTGATGTGTCTGAGCCTGGGGATGGGCTTCTCCTTCCATCTCTGGAGGAAGCGCCGCCATCTTGGGGTCTGGTCACTGTGCGGGTCCGCGGTGTGAAAATCGGCGCTACAAGTGCGCTGTCAGGCTTTTTTGTTTTTTTGGAGGACTTCATGGCTCCTGCTATCTTCCCTTGTACCTCCAGAGTGAAATAAAGATTAAAGTGGTGGTTGTCTCAATTCAATCAGCGGCTACTCGGGAGCTCCAGCAGCACACGTCTTCTCACATTGCCGGCTCGACTCCGCCTCCCTTCCCTTCCCCTTTTTATCAATTTTTTTATCTTTTGTATTGTAGAAAGTCAGTCAGAATATAATGTTCCAGTGGCCTTCGTGGAGTCAAGCAAAAAAAAATTATAATGGGTGGGTGACCGGTACTAGTCGCCGAAAAATTGTGGTAGGAAAAAAATCTTTCCTTACCCTGGGGAGGTATGCCGCTGTTCCCAGTCAGGGGAAGGTGGGGCTGAAGTGATGGATCGATCAATGGCGGAAGACTGGGGCCCCCGGGGGGCAGCGCGGGCCCCGACCTTCTCTCGGCGGATCAAAGCCTCCGAGCAACAGGTAATGTCCTCCTCTATTCCCCCAGTGGGGTTCGCCTGGCCTGATGGTCCTGTTGAGAAGGGGGATCTCCTGCTCGCAGTACGAGGGGGGAGCTGGGATGGAAGCTGCAGTTGGTGTTCGTCTGCTCGGGGGAGACCGCGTTCCCCCAGGAAGGCTGCACCACGTTTCTCCAGCCCTCAGCGTTGTGTGGCGCGACGTCGTGGGAAACGGAGGGTTATGCTAGGTATGGGCAAGACTCCGCTGGCCCCACGTTGCTGGGCGGACAGTGATGTCTCCAGGTTACGCCTGCCCGTCGTGGATGGCCCCCTCTCAGCTCCGTCGGGTAGGCCGCAGATGGGAGATGGGAGTTCGGCCTCCCCCGGGGGTATCGCACCCACCTGACTCGGGTGCAGAGATGTAGCCGCCGCTTAGGCCAGGCACCAGGGCAAGGAATACAAGCACAGACCGGGGGCGTTGTTTTCGTCCCTCTTTCTTTTTTCCTAACCTTTCCTTTTAAGGATGAGCTGGTCTTCCTCTCCGGGGTCTCAGTCAGCAACAGGCTGCGAGCTCTATCCCCTCCCGAGGCTGCCGCAATGGCCGCGTCTTCTAGGCCTCAAAACTGGCACAGGCCGGGTAGCAGCTCTACAGTACGGCTGGACAGCAGGAAATGGCCAAAATCGGGCTCCACGGACTCACAACCGTCCGGGTGAGCGAGGGAGTCTGTTGGGGAGATGAATAGTCTCCCGTATGTCACTCGCTGCTCGCGGAGCTCCTAAGAGATGCGGCCATTAACCTCGCCGTTCGGCTCTGCCCCCCCCCGTGTGGTATGATTTTAAATGTACTTTTATTACTGTATGTGAATGTGAACTTGGAGATGTGTTTTGAAGTTGCAGGCCTGAGGTTATTTTCAATGTCCTCTTTTGTGTAGAATGTTTGAGTAATCTGTGATTATGCAAGAAGGCTATTCTCTTTTTCTATCTTTTTATCTGTTTGCATGTTTGAGGAGACATGAGTAGGGATGAGTCGAATGCCCGTGTTCGGTTTGATTTCGAACTCGAACAATTTCATAAGTTTGAGTTTGGATCGCGTTCGAGATCGAACTCAATGTAAGTCAATGGGACCCGAACGTTCGATTTTTAGAGTGCCCTCCAAGAGGGCATATATGCTAGATATTTGCCATAAAAGGTGTATGGGGGTCCAGGTAGTGCTCTGGGGGACAGGAAAAAAGGAAAAAAAATAAAAAAATTTTTTAAAGCAACAGTGAGTTTTCCATCAAATAAAGGTTAAGAATATAAACGAAAAATTCCTTCAAATATCGTGCCTAGGAGGTCCCCATAACCTGCACGTGAAGTGGCGGATTTGTAGGATGTATAGAAACATTTAAAGACAAAAAAATGACATTTCAAATGACGGTAAATGGTTTTCCTTTAATCTATTCATAAACAACTGCTTGGGGCAGCAGCCTGTTTGAAAAGAGGAGACATTTTAGGACACGCAGAACAAGTTTAGTGAGTTTTTTGGCTAAATTATGGTGAAACTTATGTAGGCTTTGGATGAAAGTAACAATAGGTGCTTTAAAATTGGGCCTTTAGTGTCGGCAACAGTGCCGTCACACCGTAACCCCTCTGTGGTATTGTGGAAGAGTGCAGGGTTGGACCCTGCGGTCCAATATTAAAATTATATGAATCTGGTATAGGCGTCAGTGGCAGTGCACCCAAATATTGTGCTTTTGGTGGCAGCAAGTGCCTTCACACCGTAAGTAATCCCTCTGAGGTATTGTAGAAGAGTGCAGGGGTGGACTCTGCATTCAAATATTGATATGATTGGAATCTGGTACAGGCATCAGTGCACCCAAATATTTTGCCTTTGGTGGCAGCAAGTGCCTTCACACCATAACCCCTCTGTGGTATTGTGGAAGAGAGCAGGGGTGGACCCTGCCGTCAAATATTACAATGATATGAATCTGGTACACGCGTCAGTGGCAGTGCACCCAAATATTACTGCGCTATAGTGTATGGCAGGATGGAAGCGCACCAGCAGTAACAAGCAGCGGAATATACCAGACAGGGGCACAGAGTGAGAGTAGTTGTTATAACAAAACCAGCTCAACAACGTTTAGGCACTAGTACTGCGCTACTGTCTATGGTGAGAATTGGCACACACCAGTCCCGACGGCTCTGCATCATCACGCCGCGCCCTGCCCCCTGATCACTCACAGCTGAATCGGGTGCCGCCGGAGCTCCTGCCATTCGGCCAGCTGGCAGCACCATGTGTCTGGGGCCCCCCCGATCGCCACAGGGGCCCTGGATGTTACAATCCAAACGCAAACGGGTTAAGTAACCAAATTTGTAAGAAGAATAATTAATGCAGCATATGAATCCTCACACTGCCGGGCAGCACCTTAAGGCCCGGTTCACACCTAAGCGTTTTACAGCGCGTTCCTGCACGCTGTAAAACGCATAAACAGGGAAATCCCATTATTTGCTATGGGACCCGTCCATACCTGGGTGTTTTACAGTAAAACGTCCTACGCCCAAAGAAGTACAGGAGCTTCTTCGGGGCGTATTGCAGCGCGTTCACTCTGCAGTCTATGGCCGTGAACGCGTTGCAATGCGCGTTCGCATGTTTTTTACGTTTGCACGATACGCGCGTTAAAAACGCGCATATTGCGCACATAAAAAAACGCAGGTGTGATCCCAGCCTTACAGTATAATTAATGCAGCATATGATTCCGCACACTGCTGGGCAGCACCAAAAAAAAAAGTTTTATTTTATGTTGCTGGGGACATTTAAAAATGTCCTTGGATTTATTTTTTTAAAAAAATGTGTCGCCTTACCTTAGCCTGGTGGTCACTGGGGGCTCCCTGGTTGTGGGGAAGGGGGGGTCTGCGGTGGCTCCCTCACTGGAGTCCCTGCGCCACCTCTCTGCCACATGCACCCGGCTGGCCAGCCCACACAGTCGCAGCTCTGTCATCCTGCGGCCGCATGCTCCTCAAGAGGTCCTTGGGAGGGAGGCTCCGGCGGGCTGTCCTCTACAGTGCCTGATTGGAGGCCTCGTCTGCCTGATGTTTTAGCAACAAGAATGTTTTATCCCATAGGCTTCAATGTTAAAAATATTCCCGTTTTAATTCAATATCTAATAAACCATTGCTTATAATATTCTGCAGTAAAGAGTCTCTCTTTATTTTTAGATTTTTTAAGCATTTTTTTAAAAAAAATAAATAATTTTTTTAAAAAAAAAACAAACTTTTTTTTAAACTTTTGGCGTACATCCCAAAAAGTTCGAAATTCGCGAACTTTCCAACGGCCAATGTTCGAATCGAACCCCGAACCGAACAGCTCATCCCTAGACATGAGTCTGCCTTGTCAGTCAAACACTGTCCAAATCTGATTCATTGGGACAATGGATTATGTAAATGGTGTAGGATAACAGATTGCTTATTGTGTGCTTTACGCAGGCATGTACTGGCCATAGGAACTACAGGGAGATTTTCCCGATGAGCCGATGGCTCAGTGGGCCTGTGTGAATGCTGGTTCACTGCACAGGTCGCACTGCCCTTAATGGGTGAGGTGAGAATTTCCTCACCATCTGTAAAACTGAACAGTCTGCCACATTCTCATATTGGGGCCACTGTGCCTGTGAGACCCGTTGTGCAGCCACCTCACCTTAAGACAGGGTGCGCACTCCACCTCAGTGCCGCTGTGTTTCAATTACCCAAACGCTCTGCAGCAATCTTAGGTATTTTCACATTTTGAGGATGGCTCCTAGTTACAGCACAGGCAGGAGAGGTTTGTAGGGCTGCTGCTGGCTTCAAACTGTGAAGCCCCAGTCACTGGAAGGAGAAGCTGTAAGTAAAATGTGGAGCGGAATCCTTACAGTCTCTGGATTCTGCTCCTTTACACACAATAAAGCCTCAGCCAGCTCCTGAATCCATGTGTGGGTGTCCAAGGAAGCCCCCCTAACCCACCCCTGCAATGCAGAAATCTTTCAGACCTTTGAAACAAGTGCTGACATGCCACACTTGTTAGTCCAGCACTTAGTATAAGCAGGACTGGATAAATTTAAAAAAAATAAAATCCCCAGGCTCAGCCGGCCCACTGACCCATCGGCCCCTCCGGAATCTCACGATGGCCAGTACATGCCTGCTCATTTGCAATGGACAATGGAGTCCTTCCTCGGATGCCAGTTTCTGTTCTAATTCGGTGGAGAAATCAGAAAGCTGTGTGCATAAAGAAATCACACAGACAACGAATACGTCTATGTGGCTTCCAAGCCAATGACATCTCTGCCTTTATTCGACAATTTACCAGGAGTTTTATGCTACTTCGCATGTAACGATAACAGGCTGTTGCCCAACATTCTATTCGTCATTAATATTGTGAAATTATAGACCTTGTTTAACCCCTTAGTGACCGGGCGGTTTTACACAAATCCGTCCTTTAGTGACCGCTGCTGTTTTTACGTTTCTGCACTGTTAGTGTTTAGGACAAATTTTCCTCTTACTCGTTTATGCAACCTACACATATTTTACACTGTTTTTCTCCTCATTAAATGGACTTTATAAAGATACCATTTTTTTCATCATTTCATATAATTTACTATAAAAAACATTGTGAAATATGACAAAAAAATTTAAAAAACAACACTTTTTCGAACTTTGACCCCCAAAATTTCTTATGTATCAACAACCGTCAAAAAAAATTAATTCCTTAGTAGTTTCTAAATTTAGTTCTGAGTTTAGCAATACCCAATGTTTACATATTCCTCGCTTTTTTCCTTATTTTATGCAACAATAAGTGCAAGTAGCACTTTGCCATTTCCAAAGAGTTTATTTTCAAAACTAGTGATAGTGACATTGTAACACTGATATCTGTCACTAATTCCTGAATAACCCTCCACATATACATATTTTTTTAAAGTACACAAATCAAGGTATTAAACTTGGGGTATTTTGACTCTTTCCATGCAAACCATTTTACCACAAATCTATGCCAAATTTTGAGAAAAAAAAGTTTTGTTGATTCTTTTTTTTTTAACGCAATTTAAGAATACATGTACTGTGAACTTTAAGGTTTACTGCCAAAAAGCACCCCAAAATATGTTCAGCAACCTCTTCTGAGTAAATTGATACCACCCATGTATAGGTATGTCGGGTCATTTGGGGGCTAATAGGTCTTATTTGGGGGGGTGCGCATTTCAGTTTTCCAACTTGGAATTTTCACATTTCGTCATCATGCACCCATGTCCTATTTGGGACATTTTTTGAAGCCGGCCAAAGTAATTTACCCCCTTCAAACCATATATTTTTAGAAAGGGCACACCCTAGGGTGCTTCAAAGAGTTGTATTTTAACACTTTCCATGCACTAGCTCTATGTCAAACTTTCAGGTAGTCACTTTTTGTGTTATTTTTTCACACACATTGTACTTTAGGCATGAATTGTCAAATCCAGTTATGGGTTACTGCCAAAAAACACCCCAAAATATGTTCAGCAACATCTTCTGAGTAAATTGATACCACCCATATATAGATTTGTTCTGTTGTTTTTGGGGTGCTACGCCAATCTTTTGACATGTGCTTGTCAATTTTCTAATTTGACATACAGTGTATCTTCTTTGATTATCTTCTTTTTAGGGGCCTTTTTACATACCCCAATTTTATGAACGTGCATATATTTGGTAAGCGAACACCCCAAAGTATTGTAAATGGAGTGTTTTTATGCCATGGATGCAACCGTTTGCTCCAAACAAATTGGATACTGTTTGGTGGTCATTTTTCATTTTCACACCCACATCAGTTTTGGACTGTGATTTAGGAGACACTGTTGTTTGTTACTGCATGAAAACTCTCCAGGTTGTTTTCTGCAAGGTCTCCTGAGTACACCCATGCCCCCCATGCATAGGTTTGCCAGGATTTTGGGAAGGTTCAAATACAATTTTTATGACTTTGTCATTGGAGTTGAAATTGAGATTATTTCTTCAGCTAGGCCTATCTTTGGTTTTGGGTCTACCGCATACCCCAGTTTGAATTATTGCCAGAAAATTGTTTATATTTGTTATGTTGACACCCCAAGGTATTGCATATGGAGTGCTTTGATGCCATGGATGCAACAGTTTTAGCCCAAAACATTTGAGAAGGTGTGTGGCGGTAATTTTTCAATTTTCAGATTTTTACGCCCACATTAGATTTGGACTGTGATTTAGGAGACACTGTTGTTTGTTACTGCATGAAAACTCTCCAGGTTGTTTTCTGCAAGGTCTCCTGAGTACACCCATGCCCCCCATGCATAGGTGTGCAAAGATTTTGGCAAAATACAGCACCAATTGTAGAACATAAAAATGTACGAATAAAATGTAAAAGTCTGGTGCAGTAAAAGAAAAAAAAAACTAAACTGAACTAACTAACTGGAGTGTGAGGAAAAAATAGAAAGGAAAAAAAAAATCACAGATCACGCACAGTGTGATATATCTTGAAACAGTTCCCATGATACAGACCGGGTTGTCCAGGGCATTCTGGGCAGTAAAGGATTGTGTCTCTCCTCTGCCCCCTCTTGAAACACACCCTGCATCTTTTTGGGGTTTCTGTTTGCCCTCAGTAGGGGGGATTTTATAAATAAAATGTGTAGCCCCAACTCTGTCCCCCATCACCGCCCGGGGAGCATGTGCATCCTGGTACAAAAACCCCGAAATGACCTGGAGCTGAAACTGTAAAAAGGACAGCGTCACTCCGGGGTTTGCCTTTTTGCAGAGCAAAAAGGCATTGTGGGTTGCAATTTGCATCAGGTAAATTGCAACCTTTTTGTACCAGGCCCTTGACTTCCGCATAATCTGGTAGGGCTGGAGCAGCTGATCTGCCAGATCAACCCCACCCATATGCCGGTTATAGTCTTTGATGCACACTGGCTTCCTGATGCGCTCAGCTCTGCCACGTACGGGTCTGAGTCTGACGCAGATGCCTCAGATTCTGACGCCAGGATGGCATATGCCTCCTCGGCGCTGTACACCCTCTCAGACATTATATATAATAGATTATAAAATTTTATAATTATTATATATATAAGCGGATTATTGGTTTTTAGAAGAACCGTTGGGTTTCACAAGAAAATACAAATAAACACCTAAATCTCTCTAAATCATTCTAAACCTGCCTCAATTCTTCTAAATCTCCCTAAAATCTCTCTAAATCTGCCTCAATTTTTCTAATCTCACTAAAGCTACCTAAAATCTCTAACCTGTCAAATCTGATCTCTCTCTCTCGCTCACCAAAACACAAGTGAGGAGAGGGAGGGAGAATCACAGAGGTCAGAGCCAATATTTACAAAATATTGACCTGACCTGACAAATTAGAAATTTTATTTTGATTTTTTCTAACTTCTGATTGGATGTTGCTAGCCTGCCTCTCTGATGAGGCAGGCTAGGAACATCCCACTCAGCCCCAAGATGACCCTGCTCTTAGAAGGGCAGCGCCATCTTGGCTGTCAGTTTATTTTATTTTATACCTTTTTATTTATTTTTATTTAACTTTTTTTTTATTTTTTTACACTTTTTTTTACTCTGCTGGGTGCCTTGATCCCTCGAGGCACCCAGCAGAGCACCTGATCACTCATGTGATCTATTATGTACTGAGTGCCACGATACCTCGTGGCACTCAGTACTTCCTGCTGCTACCGGAAGTGATCGCTCGGGGGGAGCGATCACGGACGGACCGGCGGCAGGTAAGCATATTGCAAGGATGCCTCGATGTCGAGGCATGCCTGCAATATACACAGAGCAGCTGGAAGCGATCCGATCGCTTCCAGCGCTCTCTAGAAGTGCCAGGCACCTCTCCGGTAAAACCAGATGTTGATCGCTCCCGGGGAGCGATCACAAGGTGCCTCGGCACTTGTAACCGCCATTGCATGGATGCCTGGACTCCCAGGCAGCCTGCAATGGCGTTTGAGCTGCTGGAAGCGATCCGATCGCTTCCAGCGCTCAAAAGACCGCAGGACGTACCATGTACGTCAGCGGGTCTAAAAGAGACCCGCGGCCATGACGTACATGGTACGTCCAAGGTCCCTAAGGGGTTAATAACAGTTAAAGAAAATAAACAACAGTGTCTCCGGATGTCCCTTTAGCCGTCAAGGATGTTGGTTACAGGACATTCCGAGATGTTCCAAAACATTCTCCAAGATGTTCCAAAATATTCTCTTCTTGAGACACAGGAAAAGAAACTACATGTGCGTACAAAAACAATCAGCTAAGATAGCGTTTAAAGAATAATATGCATTTGATTCAGAAATCTTGATTAACCATTTAAACTACTCAAATGAGCATTTTTCTAGGCCTCCTTCTAAGCCTTTGAATATTATAAAAGCGAATATATACATTTCTGTCCACAACAGTCCCCCTTAAAAATGCACATTTCCCAAGTGTACCCCTGGAGACAAGCCGTGCCTTCATCCGTTCCCCTAATAGTCTCGCCAGCCATCCCAAATCTTCGCCGGAGGTTGAGACGAGAAATTCCTATTGAATAAAACCCCTGTGTAGTCCGGGCTTCCGTGCATGGTCGAGACTGGTGGGTCAAGAGTCGGGCTTCAACTCGTCTTGCAACGGGTCACTAACCTTGGCTTAGAGCCAAATCATAGACGTGTTCTCGAGATAGGGGACGCATGGACTCATAATTCTGTGGATGACTTGTTACAGGTGGGCGGAGTTCGTCATACCTCTTATTCACAGGAACCCCCAGAAATTCTAGACTAGTATAGGAAGTGCCAATATTCTCCCCAGTGTCCCTACACACTTGATTAAGCAGTACAGGTGTAGTGGATTCCACAGTTCTTTCGATAACCTTTTTAATGCAGGGTAAAACACACCATCCAATCACCGTCAACAGAACCATCATTACCAGGATAACTATCCCTATTTGTGTGAGGATCTTCTGCCAGGCACTCCTCCAACTAAAATACTGATCCCATGGATCAGTAATGCCAGAGTTTTTCTTCAGTTCTTCAGACAGGTCTTCCAATCGTTTAATGGCTTTAGTGACTTTGCCAGTGGGGCCTGTGTTATCCGGGATAAAGGTGCAACAGGAGCCACCAGTACCTTTCAGCATCGTACAGACCCCACCCCTCTCTGCCAGTAGCATATCGAGGGCCATTCGGTTCTGGAAGGTCATTGCAGAGGTCGGGCCTAGCTGGTCGGCCAAACCCTGGAGGGCATCTCGGGTATAGTTAACAAACCTCTGTTGGTTGTAATAGATGTAGTTAATCCAATCAACATTCTTGTTGATGGTTACCATGGGGATTAAAGATTCAAATCCCGCCTTTACCTGGTTTCTAGCTTTGAACACATTAGGCACCCCCCTTGGGACTCCTATGACATCAAGGTAGACGTGGGGATCGAAACTGCCAGGTACAGAATTCGCCTCTCTCCTTTATCTAGTGAGTCCGGGGGTGTGGGCATTAGGCAGATCATCATCAAAGGGCAGGATGTGGAGGGGCATGATGGCTTTAGCCAGAGCACACTCACCGTCCCACGCACCTACCAAGCGGGAGCGGACTCGCATGTCACCGCAGATCCAATAGACATCTCCCAGGGAGATCACCTGGTTTTGCACTTTCTCCTTCTCCACAGCGCTGTACTGTGCACAATAGCCTTCTGTGAAGTTTCCAACTACCCGGCCACCGGTTCCCCAAGAGGAGTGACAGGTGTAGTTCCCGGGGTAGATGGTGTTACTCTCGGAGAGTCTGGGGTTTCGTTTCTGGAGGGGGTATTTGGACTTCCATTCTTTGCAAGCATCGTGACTTAGAGTGGTGTTGGTAAACAAACTGAGAAAGCATTCCTCGACATCCTCGGGGATATTGAGAGGTACCGTACCTAGATGAGGCCTAGCAGTACCACACACATCGCAATTGGTTCTGTTGTGGGACTGAGCGGTATATTTCATACATTCTAACCAAACATTCATATCTGAGTATCCTGTTTCAATGGCCATAGTATCCTCGAACGTGGAATCAGCGATGGCCACTATACCATTGGGAGAGATCATCATGTGGTGATTAAGGGGTTTGGACTGTTGGTGCGGAGGGACCCAGTCAGGGGCAAGGTACATGTCTCGTAGGCGGAATTTTCCCAGGGTCTGCGGATTCTCTGAACCCCCCTTTACCCACAAACCCAGAACATAGATACCTGAATCCCCGGGTCCTGGATTTTCTAGGGTTAGAATTAGTTTCAGTGCTGTTGCTCCTGTTCTAAACCGCACCTCCCCATCATCATCCGACTCCTGTAATTCATACTTGGGGCAGGTGTTTGGGGCCATTGTCAGTGTCATACGAGCGAGAAGTGATTTACTATTTTCATCTTTCTTATTTAAGGAGATCTGTGGTTTATGTCCCCAGGGAACTCCCGTAATCCATCCCACCGATGCCCAACTACCGCACTCCTGTCCCCAATAGCAATTGGTAACGCACATATATATGCCATAATCATGTGGAATCCCATTTCTCCAGATACATTGCAAGCGGGGGCCTGGGCATGGGTGTATATCACAATAGTTAAAGGTGTATGTAACCACGCGAGTGTTAGATGAATTATACCAGAAAGTGGTTAGTTTGTTTTCGGCGGCAGTAGTATTCATTGCGTGGCCCATGACATGGGCATTGTCCGTCAGTTGTCCCAGGGCAGCTTCCACCTGGGCTCTCATAACCGCTTGTACCATAACATCAGCTGCCTGTCCCAGTATAACAGCTACATTGTGCCCCTGGATTCCCACCCCCCAAATGAGAAGGATAAACATAATCATGTTTGTTTTGTTGTCTGGTCCGCTTTTGGTGTACAGGTTGTTTTACAGTGGGAGGCGTGGATCCAGGTGGCTTTTCCTTCCAATTTTACTGAAGTTGCAGTTGTGAGGAGGACCTGGAAGGGACCGTCGTATCTGGGCTCAAGTGGATTCTTTCGAAGAAACTTCTTCACTAGTACCCAGTCTCCCGGGACCAGTTGATGAGTGTCGTGGATACTTTCAGGGTCTGGAATGCAAGAGAACACTTGACCATAGATATCAGTTAATATTGTTAAAACACTTGTGACATAATTTATTAGACAGTCGGACTGTAATTGCAACTGTTGAGGGAAACAGTATTCTGAAAGGTGACAGATTGTGTAGACCGATGAGAGCATTCATCATTGTATTTGAGAGGTGTGAGGACCCATGTGCCTATTGTACTACAGCCGGATAGAGTGCCTTAGGTAAGCACACTTTATTTCTTAGTTCTGGGTTACTAGTAGTGTGACTAGCTGCTCGAGTTCCTTTTCCTGTGTCTGACTAAGTCTGTCTTGCTGCTTGGTCTGCAAAATGATTTAATATCAGCTTCTGGTGTACTAAACTTTCCATGTGCATTTACTTTTATCGCTGCAACCTGTGTGAATGCGTGTAGCTGCGCTTGTTTTCTTTTCCTTCTTCTGGCAGAAAGGGTGGGGGCGAGGGGGGGAAGTTGAACAGAATTGATTGAAAATCCCTCATAGTTAACAGCATCACCACTACCAGAATTAGAATCACAATAGAATCACAATCGGAACCACCCCCACCCCCCTCAGGAAAAGGAAAGAGAGTAGCGGGGTTAAGACACAGAGCAGTGGAGAACGACATTATCAGGGCGCAGGAGGGAATATCGCCGGCGCAGTAGGCTCGCAGAAACGTCATGTCGCGCCAACACCCAGGGCTGCTGACCCCAACCCGTGGTGTGCAGATTAATAATTAATCAGCAGGCATCATTAGACTGTTGTAACTAATATTCTCAGTCATTAGTGAATCGGAGGTTAAAACTTTCCTGGCATTAGTAGCTTTATCTCGTACTTAGCAAGGTCACACTCCGTCAGTGTGGTCGTCAGCAACTAGAAAATCCTCTAAATTAACTAGGAAATAAAAACCTGCAATCTTCCGATACGGACAGTACACCTTATCTACTTGAAACCAAAATAAGCTAATGCAGTAGGGAAAAACCCGCTCCACGTTTAAACTGCATAGAGTTGAACATTCCCCTGTTCTTTTTTTTTTCCCCTCTCAGCAGGGTTAAAATATCTGATCTTCACGGTCATAGGAAAAAAGAGGAACCAACTTAATCTTTCCAGTTTCACTTTCTCGTCTGCGTCCTGCTTCCCTTTTTTCACATAAAAAACATTATACGAGATATTTTAAAGCCCACTTTGTGTTCTTAACACTTAATTCTACCCGGCTCCGTAGCACTCTGTCCTGCAGAGCAATACTGATAGAATACGGAGCCTCTCTCTCTCCCGAGAATATTTCGTATAAAACTATTTTTAATTAAAATAATAAACCATTAGGGCGTTAGCAAAAACTCCATCAATATAGACAAACGGTACTACCCACAAGAACAATCACTCCGCATACGTACATTTTTATTTTGTACCTCACATATACACCACAACAGTAAACAACGTAGATCCTCCTGGCAAACACCCAGCAATGGAATCATATCTCAAACAAAGCAGTTGTTATGTCCCTCCTGTCTACTTTGCTTGTTGTCTTTCCTTACCATGATTTACCACACATACACACATACACACACCCTTCTTATTGCTCCTTACTGGCAAGCAACCTATAGTTGCCATATCTAGGATAGGCTTTCTTAACCTCTTCTCACATTGGCTCATAAACTATCATCCACATCTTATAGATTATCAGATTCGGCTTTAAAATAACTTTCATCCCACTCATAAAAATTCATCATTTTGTTTGCATCCATTTATACGAGTCGGAACAGGCATCCCTGACCAACCGCCGATTAAATCTACACCTTTTTTTGACTCATACTCTATACACATCCATATATACAAAACACACACTATATACACATATCCATATATGTTCAATGGTCAGACATCATCTTGGTGGAAAGGTCTAAGCCAGGGATTGTGGGTCGTGGGAAATTATCAGATACAATGGCAGTATCCTGCTAAAGGCCATCGGCGGCATCTGGGCTTTGGGTGGGGGCCGTGGCCTGCGGGGCGCTTTACAATCCCGTTTGAAATGGCCGGACTCTCCACAAGTAAAACAGGTTCTTGGTGGACGCCCCCCCTCCCCACCAGGCTCCCCTTCCACGGTGCCTGCTGTCATACTGAGAGTGGGCTGCTGTGTCCAGGTGATATTATTCTTGGGAGTCGGGGGTATGTCTTGGGTGTTTTGGTAGAAAGGACATCTGGTGTCGGTTTGGTGGGGTGGAAAGGTCATGAGGTCTTGGTGCTGGGGTGGAAAAGTCATGGGCTGGCTACGGGTGACCTGGGGTGTGGTTGCAGGTAACCCTATGTGGGACGTTAGTAAATCGTACTGATGATTCCCTGAGTCAAAAAAATGACTGGAGAAAGGTGGTTGACCCGGGTCTCCGGTCCGGTCTATCGTGTGGAGAGTGGTATCTAGTTTGGGCAAATGAGGCGTTATAGGGTATATTGTCGGTGCCTGGCTTGTGGCTGTTAATGAGGACGTTACAGGACGAGTGGTGTAGTACGACCCATCGATACATTAAACAGGGTAGAGACCTGTCGGCTGTTTTTGGGCAGTTGTCCTTTGGGTTGGGGTTATTATTTTCTTTATTGGATACCTTACTATAGGAAGGAGGCTCAGAACTTGGAGTGAGATAATAGTAATTAGTTTTTCCTTTCGTCTTATGTATTGTTTCTATCCACCCTTCGTTCTCAATTTCTTTTGCAACCCTATACCAATCCTGTGCTACATTCCATAAACCATTATCAAATCAACATTCCTTTCTTATTCTTCAACACATGTTTCCATTCTTCTACCTGTAATCTGGGATTATCTAATTCGCAAATCTTGCCTAAAATCTTTAGGTTTGTCACATTACTTTTGCCTGTCCTTTCCTCAACTAACTTGCATGGTGACAACCAACCAGTATGGCTACTCTGTTCATTTCCCATTCTAGATTGTTAGCTTTGTTTCCTGATCACTTCTTCAATTCACTTAGTTTATCAACAGTCAGAAATGAGGATAGACCTATATCTATCGTGGTCTTTTTACCACGACAATAAAGCGTCTCGTCCTCCCCTATATTCCAAATATAGGACCCTGCAAGAAAAGGTGTAGCTAGCACCTCTCTACCGCAGCATATATATCCTACAGGTGCTTCCTTTACCGCGTCACCTGTTCCTACTAGATATATATATTCTTTGGAGTTCCTAATAGATACGCCTAATGCATCATCTATCCCAGTACTCACAAAAAACCCCTCTGACTGTCAATCAAACTATACTTCAATCAGAGATATATCGCGTCCAAGCTTGTGTTCACCTGTTACTGTTAGGAAAGTCCTAATACCAGGTATGCGCCTATTGCATCACATCACCTGTTAGCTAACCAGGTACACCCCACTTGTTACCACAGGTCCGTGATAATCTCTCTGATTAACAACCAACCAAAATACAATTTCTATCAGGAAATATGCCGTCAATACAAAGAATAGTGAACAGACATGTACAAACAAGCAGACAACTGGCATGCGGTCGTGGTATATATACATAGTATATATAGTATAACGGGCACCTGGGCAAAGTTAAATAAAACCCCACTTTTGATGCTTTTCCCAAGCGTCACACTGGGGTTTCCCGGGGCAGGATCACAAACCAGAACACGTCACCGATAAGATATCAAAAGGTATCTTACCTGTGAGGTTACAAAGTTGATCAGGCTCCGGTTCTGGTGTGGTCCTGCCAGGAAATCCTCGTCGGTGACACACTGGGGAAAGCATAACCCAGGGCTCCACGGTGGGCGTCAAATTGCAATGGACAATGGAGTCCGTCCTCGGATGCCAGTTTCTGTTCTAATTCAGTGGAGAAATCAGATAGCTGTGCGCATAAAGAAATCACACAGACAACGAATACGTCTATGTGGCTTCCAAGCCAATGACATCTCTGCCTTTATTCGACAATTTACCAGGCGTTTTATGCTACTTCGCATGTAACGATAACAGGCTGTTGCCCAACATTCTATTCGTCATTAATATTGTGAAATTATAGACCTTGTTTAATAACAGTTAAAGAAAATAAACAACAGTGTCTCCGGATGTCCCTTTAGCCGTCAAGGATGTTGGTTACAGGACATTCCGAGATGTTCCAAAACATTCTCCAAGATGTTCCAAAATATTCTCTTCTTGAGACACAGGAAAAGAAACATGTGCGTACAAAAACAATCAGCTAAGATAGCGTTTAAAGAATAATATGCATTTGATTCAGAAATCTTGATTAACCATTTAAACTACTCAAATGAGCATTTTTCTAGGCCTCCTTCTAAGCCTTTGAATATTATAAAAGCGAATATATACATTTCTGTCCACAACACATTGGTTTCCCTCTGACTACTTGCAAGATTTTTATTTTTCCCTCTAATTCATCGACCCTCTAGTGAAGCGGTCATCATGCAGGCTAAGGCTGGGGTCAGACGAACGCAGTGTTAACGTCCGTGTTGCCCGCACATAAGTACGTCCGTGATAGCATACAATTGTGTTAAATGGAGCCCCACACACGAAGTACGTCCGCACAGAAGTGCGGGGGCTGACGGACGCTGCAAATGGACGCAGGTTAGGCAAGAACGTAATACTGCTAGAACGGACGTGCAGAGTGTGCCACGTCCACAACGTCCGCATAGCTTTGTGTGTGAGTGATGCAACAAGGTCAGACGGACTGCATTTATACGTCCAGCATTTTTGACGGACAGAATGTTCTTTCATTGTAATTTATTTTCCCTGCTATATCAGTCAAAAAATACGTCAGTGAAAAAAACGGATTGTGTGGCCACTACCTTGTTGTCAGTCAGTAGGTACGTCCGTACTGCACGGACGCACAGTCCGTACAAAATGCGCTCATCTGACCCTAGCCTAAAGCTACACATTTAAAAAGGTCTTGTCAGTAGAAGTAGAAACCCAGAGAAATGTGCTGAATCAGATTGTGACTTATATGCATGAAAGTCTTTCACACAGCAGGAGAGAAGAGCGTGAATCCTTTCATTTTAAAAGCACACAGATCACATTTATTATAATAAAACGTAAATCACACAAGATTACAATGGTTAAAATAATGATTCAGATCCAGAAACTGTAATGAAGGGGAAGGGAAAAAAAGAAGACATTACATGCAGCAAAAAAACACCCTGCTGCTATTAGAGCAGTGCAACTACAGTGGGAACATTTCTTACAGTATTACAGTGATAACGGTTTCATGTTTCTTCACACCATTGATTCTCTTTGCGTACCTGCGCCTCCTCCTCTTCAGTGAAGTAATTTTTGTATATTGAAGGTGTTTCGAATTTCTTCTGGTGTTTTGCCTTTAATCATGTTTGCGACGGTCTTGCAGGTGACGTCAAGTAAACCTTTTTTGATGTCCAGGTAGTTGGCAGCTAGAATGAGTTCAAAGAGCGTTCCTTGGTCTACTTTGAGAAAATTTTGGTCCCATACTGGGATGTCATCTTTTCTTTTCTCTTTGTTCTCGTCATCTTCTGGTGGAGGAGGATCATCTTTGTGATGCGTGCACCACTGGATCACTTTTTTCAGGATTGCTGCATTGACATTTGGGAGAGGCACTGGGTCATCGTCACCATCATCCTTGCCAAGATCTTCCAGCATTGTCTTGATGGTTACAGACTGCTTGACAATTTCAACCTCCACTTCAAAATGGGCATCGTGAATTAATTATTATTGTGATTTAGGGTCTCCCGCACACAGGCCTCGAGCTCTGCGGTATCTACCGGCCAACTGGCTTCTCCCAACACGACGCAGCGTCAACTCAGGCACCCGAAGGGCTCGTAATTCCGTTATTGCGCCTGTCAAAGTCAATCTGACTATATATGCTGCAGCAATGAAATAAAATACACACAACTTCTCAATTGTACTGTTTGGGTATGTGTAGCATGTGTACTATACGTTGCTGTGTATTTTTTTTTGGGCTGGTGTATTTGGGTTCGGCCAGGATGTTCAGATTTGCCGTTACCACCAGCTTTTAAAAGACGTTAAAATTATGCGCGCAAACGCTGTGCGTTAAACACTGCTCATAGATTGTAATACCATCCGCATACCAGCGCACAAACGCATTTGCGCTCACAATGTTAAGTATAGGACATGCACAGTACATTACGCTCACGCAGGATTTGCGCAGGTTCACCCGCGTTAGATGTTAACGCGCATTTTGTGCGCTGGGATTGTAATACGATGCTCTGCACAAAGGGTTTTTGCGCACGCGTTACAAATTGCGTTTAGAATGTAATAGGGCCCTATATCTCTAACACAAACTAACTTCTAAAATACAGTTTCCAGATAGGTGACCCTTATGCCCATTGTCTTTGAGACTGGCTTTGCCAAAGTGGTCCATGATCTCTCGGCAGGAGGCCAGCATCCACCTCTCTCCAACAGGCACAGAGGCCATGTAAACTGTGGGCAAGGGTGTCCAGGAGGGTGAGGACACAAAGGTAGAGGGAGCTTCAGTTACATTACAGGTTGACTAACCAGACACCAGATCTCCACCAGGTCTGTGTCTGAGTTGGTCAGCTCACCAGTGTTACCAAGAACTTGGCCTGTCCATGAGCCTGCATGATCCATCATACACACAGTTCTGTCCACCAAAATCTCCATGCCACTCTGTGGTGATAAAGACGCATTCTTTCCTGAAACAGGCCCCTGGAAAAATTTAAAGGCTGCATAAGGCCTCAAAATCAGAATGGGAGCCGTGGTGACAGAATCTCTCCTTACATTTGAGACTGTGCTCTTGCTTGGCCAGTGATCTGCAGCTAGGGTGATCTGCTGACAGGAACATCTCCTTGTACCTCCATCCACTGCCTTGGAGATTCACAGCATGAACCACTCCCAAAGATGCCCCCTCGCTCCCGCATCCCAGTCTGGGATGGGGAAGACTGGCCAACCCCACATTCTCCTGGCACATCACACTGCTCCTGGGAAGTCACAGCAGCCAAACTTTCCCCTGGGGCTGTGGCAAACTGTGGAACCACTTCTTCTATAATGCAAGACTGCCACATGCCTCTTTGGGATGTGGAGGCCTGGCACACCGCACAGCCTCCTAGGTCATCCAACTGTGTCCCCAAAAAGCCATGCCAAAACCTGCTGGGACTGGGATCTGCCGTTTGGAAGGTACAGAGATAGGGCCCGCTTGCTGGACCTTCTCCTGCTGGAATAGCGCCTGCTGGCTGTACCTTCATTTGCTGTGGGGTAGTTGGCCCAGCCAAACCATGCACAGTCACCACCTTCCTTTCTTGCTGAGGCAAGCAGACAACATTCCTGTCTACCTGGGCCTCAAACTCCAGCTGGAATCCCTCCAGGACGGCAGCCTCTCCAGAGATCCCCAATAGCTGCTTCAAGCAAAGTTTATCTGTGCTCACCGACAATGGTTCCTTTGCCACTGTTGCTGTTTGCTGCTGCTTTGTCCCCTCGTCCTGGTTATCTCAGTCTGTGGAACATTCCAGTGGGAGCTCCAGGCAACCTTCTTCATTCCACGTAGAATTAGGACTGATCTCACTGGGCAGTACATCTATGGCACAGCAGTGCTTGGACTCCTGGAGTGCTTTAAAAGCAAACTCCAAACTCCACTCCTGTCACAAGGTCCTCCAGTTCATGCCAGAACTTTGGAAGATCTGACAGACCCAGCCAGTCTAGTCTCTTGTCCCGTATAGAATCCCCTGTACTTTTTAAAGGAAGGGGAACATGACTGATGGCCTGGGCCGGATGGTTCAGAAGGAAATGTGGAGCTATTGGTCATATTTGTGCAACATTGTTTCACCTTCCTATATATGCATCTGTGGTGGGTGTGTTCTGACTCTTTGTTCCCTGCGAGCGTCAACTGTGCATAAAGGAGATTATCTGTGAGAGAAAAGAAAAAACGTGGTGATTTGTTTGGTGATATAGCATCTACTTCGCTGGATGCTTTACTGGATCAACTGAGGGAGCATGCTGCTGCTCGTGGTGCAACTCTGCAGGATCTGCTGCAGGATGCATTGGTGCCAGCCTGTGAGCAGTCTCCTGAGGATGCAGGGGAGCATCGCCAATGGCGGAGAGAGCGGCCTTCCAGGTCCCCGGTTCGGCTGAGCCCTAGAATCAAGATGGTGGCGTGGATGGGCCTGATGCTGATTCTCAGTTGTCTGAGGGGTCGTTGGTCCTGGATACGCCACCTCGGGAGCTGCGATCTGGCCTAAGGAGGAGGGTGAGCATAGGGCGTGCTGTGGTTGTTCCCCCTTTTATTTCAGGTGCGGTGGATGGGGAGATTCGGCGGACTGACGGTGCGGACTAGGGATGAGCTGTTCGGTTCGGAGTTTGCATCGAACATAGCCTGTCCATATGTTCGCGAACTACGAACATTTCCAGGTGTTCGCCGCGTGTTCGCCCACAATGGACCACAATGCACTTTTCCACTGGCCTGAAGCTTGTAATTGGCTACAGCCTTGCACCTGACCACAGGTCTGGTGCAAGACAGGTTCAACACTATGCCAATCACGGCTCAGAGTCCTGATTGGGCAAATTTTGCCCAATCATGGGCTCACAGAGCTAAGACCCGCAGCACACTATATAAGGTTTCCACGCAGCGCTTCTGCACGCATTTGAGAGGAGATGTCATAGGAGATTGTTGTTGTGTGTTCTTACTGCCAGTCTGCCACGCTACTGGGGGGGGGTCTCATTTCTACCAAATATCTGGGAATTGTAGTAATCTTTCTGCTCAGTCCCAGCAACTATTTTGGGTGCTCAGAAATTTCAGCAAAATATTTTGGAATTGAGGTGATCTGTGTCTTGTCACACAGCCAGTGCCACTAATTTCTACAAAATATTTGGGAATTGTTATAATCCGTGTGTTCTCACTGGCTGCCACCCATCAGGGGGTCTCACTGATTTATAGGAGGTTTCTGAGACTTGTAATCTGTGTCTTGTCACTGGCTGCCAGCTATCAGGGTGTCTCACTGAGTTATACCAGAGTTCTGTAACTCTTTATACCAGAGTTGAATCAGAGTTCTGTATATATTTAATCTATATATCACTCCCCATGTCTGAAAGAGCAAAAAGGACAGGCAGACGCTCCCAGACACAGATAAGAGGGCAAGCAGCCCCTTAGGGCTGTGCCTCTGGCCGTGGTGGATGTGGTGCATCCTCTGCAGGGGCTTGTCCTTTCTAACTGGTGCTGGCCGTCTTCTTGAGCAGCAGCAACATACAGAGGATTTGGTGGATTGGCTAAGCAGGCCATCCTCATCCTCCGAGTCCTCTGCCAGCCAGGCTTGTAGTGCTTTACAGTCCACCTCCGCTGCCAAAGCATCTAATGCAGCCTCCATGTCCACAGCTGCTCCTGCCATAGCCTCGCTATCACACACGGAGGAGTCAGCTGAATTGTTTGATTACAATGACAGTGACATGCTGCTTGAGGATGCGCAGCAAGTACAGTGCTCTGATTCAATCTCTGAGGTTGAGGAAGGGAGTATAATCAACCTAGAGGAAGGGGGTGCCAGTGATGACACACAAATAACTGGCACTCATGTTGCCCCAGCAGCTGCAGCATACTGCCAAGTTGGTTCCAGTGACGAGGAGATAGGGGGTGATGATGACAATGATGATGAGGCCACTGACTCCACTTGGGTGCCTGATCGAACAGAGGAATCAAGTGAGGGGGAGGAGGAGGCACAGCAAACACGAGGCACAATATCCTCTGTGACCAACCATAGCACTAGTCAGTCCAAGGCATCAGATGTCAGAGCTGCTCAGGTGCAGAGCGCTGTTGTCTCAAAGCACACATGCAGGAACTCTGCTGTCTGTGAGTTCTTTAAGAAATGTGCAGCAGACCCCACCGTTGCTATTTGTAATCGATGTCAGATGAGGCTCAAGCGTGGGAAAGACACTGGACACTTGGGTACCACGTGCTTGAGGCGACATATGACCACCTGCCACACATCCCATTGGCGCAAAACTTTGCGTAGGTCCTTCTCCTCCTCCTCATCTGTCTCTACCCCCACTGTATGTCCTGCCACGTCATTGCCTACAACCTCCACTGACCGGGATGATGCTACAGTAATGGGTGTACCAGCTCCTTCCTCACAATGTGACAGCATCCCATCAGCTGAAGAATTACGCAGTCAGATTACGTTGCCCCAGCTGCTGCAGCGTAAGAAAAAATATAGTCCCAACCATTCCCAAGCACAGCGTCTAAATGCCAGCTTAGCAAAATTACTCACATTGCAGCTGCTGCCTTTCCAGCTGGTGGACTCTGTTCCCTTCCGTGAATTTGCTGAATGTGCTGTACCACAGTGGCAGGTTCCAAAATGCCATTACTTTTCACGGAAGGCCATTCCAGCACTATACCAGCACGTGGAAGACAATGTTATGTAGTCATTGGGAAAGGCAGTCAGCAGCAAGGTGCATGTGACTTTAGACACGTGGTCCAGCAAGCATGGACAGGGTCATTACATTTCCTTCACGGCACACTGGGTAACTCTGATTGCAGCTGGGAGGGATCCAAGACGGGGCTCTGTGCTGGAGCTCCTCTTCCTCCTCTTATATATTTTTATTAGTGATATTGCAGAAGGTATTAATGGAAAAGTATGTCTCTTTGCAACAGGGTTGACGTTCCTGGAGGGATCAGACAAGTGATTTAGGTAAACTAAAAAAATGGTCGGAGCTGTGGCAATTGAGTTTTAATGTGGATAAGTGCAAGATAATGCACCTGGGACGTAAAAACCCAAGGGCTGAATATAGAATATTTGATTCATCTGAGGAAAGGGATTTAGGGGTTATTATTTCAGAGGATCTAAGGGTAAGTAGTCAATGTAATAGAGCAGCAGGAAATGCTAGCAGAATGCTTGGTTGTGTAGGGAGAGGTATTAGCAGTAGGAAAAGGGAAGTGCTCATGCCACTGTACAGAGCACTGGTGAGACCTCACTTGGAGTACTGTGTGCAGTATTGGAGACCGTGTCTCCAGAAGGATATAGACATCTTAGAGAGTTCAGAGAAGGGCTACTAAAATGGTGTACGGCTTGAAGGAGAAAAGTTACCAGGAAAGGCTTAATGATCTTAACATCTACAGCTTGGAAAAAAGACGAGACAGAGGAGATATGATAGAAACATTTAAATACGTAAAGGGAATCCACAAGGTAGAGGAAGGGAGTATATTTAAAAGGATACAAAGTAGCAAAACAAGAGGACAAGGTCTTCGATTAGAGGGGCAAAGGTTTAAAAGTAACATCAGGAAGCATTGTTTTACTGAGAGGGTGGTGGATACATGGAACAGCCTGCCAGTTGAAGTGGTAGAGGCCAAAACAGTAATTGAATTTAAGCAGGCATAAGGCTATCCTAAACAAAAGATAAATCCAGGTAAAGTATCCATGTAATAGGGCGTACTAGATGGGCCGAAAAGGTTCTTATCTGCCGACATTTTTCTATTTTTCTATAATGGCAGCAACCTTCTCTCCGCCCTACGCAAGGGTAAATTGACGCACGTACCATGCCTAACACACGTCCTAAATCTAGTGGTAAAGCATTTCCTAACCATGTAACCAGGGCTGGCAGAGCTTCTCAGCCAGACCAGAAAAGTCTGCAGCCACTTCAGACTGTCATTCCCAGCAAGCGTTCACCTGGCAGAAATTCAAAGAGAATTCCACCTTCCCACAAACTGTCTGATCTGTGACATGCCCACCAGGTGGAACTCGACATTAGCAATGCTGCAGCGTCTGCACAAGCAGCATAGGGCCATCAACGAGTACCTGTGTGAGTATGGCACAAGGACAGGTTCAGGTCAACTTGGGTTTTTTTCCCCCCCGCAGTGGCTGATGATCAAGGATGCATGCAATGTACTGTCCCCATTTGAGGAGGCAACGAGGATGGTGAGCAGGGACAGTGCATGCATCAGTGACACAATTCCTTTAGTGTTCCTGCTGGAGCACACTCTGCGGGGAATTATAGATGTGGCTCTAGAGGCAGAGCAGCGGGAGGAAGAGGAGGCCTTCCCTAGCTCTGAAGGCCCCAGTCTTTCCGCAGACAGCATTCCAGCGAGTCCTCCTCAGATCAGACAGGAGGAGGATGAGGAGGAGGCAGAATATTTAAGTAGTGGGGGTATTGAAGGTGGGGATTCCTGAAGGGAGGGTTTTGTGTGCCCAGAAACTCCAGTGCTAGTACGTGGCTGGGAGGAGGAAGTGCACGATACGTTCATCCTCATTGACCAGGAAGACTCGGAAGCTAATGCCACCTCCAACCTACGCTGCATGGGCTCCCTTATAATGCAAAGCCTGCTAAAGGACCCCAGGATTCGTGCCATCAAGGAGAGGGATCATTACTGGTTGGCAACCCTTCTTGATCCACGATACAAGGGTAATGTTACAGAGCTCATCCTGCCCGCACAGAGGGAGCACAGGATGAAAAAACTTGAGGACACTCTAAAGTGACACTTGTGTAACACCTTTCCAGGCACTGGTAGGTTACCAAGTGATGACACAGGTGCTTCTGAGGCTGCGGATGATCAGAGGAATAGTGGTGAAGGCCAGGGCCGCTTGACTGATGCATTCTTAAAATTTTTTTAGTCCACGACGCCCAGGGACATCAAATGTAGACACCCATTGCCAGCGTCTTCACCATATGGTGCAGGACTACCTAGGGGCCAGGGCAGACCTGGATACCTTTCCAACAGATGATCCACTGGCTTACTGGGTGTTGAGATTGGATCACTGGCCAGAACTTAGCCAATATGCTATGCAGCTACTAGGTTGCCCTTCATCTAGCGTGCTTTCTGAAAGGACGTTCAGTGCCACTAGAGGTTTTGTCACAGACAAAAGAGTGCGTCTGTCCACCGACTCTGTAGACCGGCTGACATTTATAAAAATGAATCAGTCCTGGATCAGCAGCTATCAATCCCCTGATGCTGATGTAACGGAATAGATCGGGGATGTCTTCTGCATTCACAAAACCTCCAGCACTGAACTCTTCCACAAAAGGGTTACGGTGTGAAGGCACTTGCTGCCATGAAGGGCACAATATCTGGGTGCACTGACGCCTTTACCAGATGCATATCTTTTTAATATAGGACCGCAAGGTCCACCCCTGCATTCTTCCACAATACTATAGAGGGGTTACGGTATGATGGTACTTGCTGGCCTGGCACCAAAGGCATAATATCTGGGTGCACTGACGCCTTTATCAGATTCATATCTTTTTAATATAGGACCGCAAGGTCCACCCCTGCATTCTTCCACAATACTACAAAAGGCTTACTGTATGATGGCACTTGCTGGTCTGGCACCAAAGGCACAATATTTGGCTGCACTGCCACTGATGACTGTATCAGATTCATATCCTCAGAGGGGTTACTGTGTGACGGCACTGTTGCCGACACTAAAAGCCCAACTTTACAGCACCAATTGTTACTTTCAATCGAAAGCCTGCATAAGTTTCACAATAATTTAGCCAAAAAAATCACTTAACTTTTTCTGCTTGTCCGAAAATGTCTCTTCTTTTCATACAGACTGCCGCCCCAAGCAGTTGTTTATGGATAGATTAAATCGAAAACCATTTACCGTCATTTGAAATGTCATTTTTTGGTTTTTACATATTTCTATACATCCGAGAAATCTGCCACTCCACGAGCAGGTTATGGGAACCTCCTAGGCACGATATTTGAAGGAATTTTTTGTTTTTATTTTTAACCCTTATTTCATGGAAAACTCACTGTCCCTTTAACCACTTCAATGCGGTGGACGCACTCAGCGCGTCCAACCGCATTGCTACTTGGCTGCGGAGGACGCGTTGAGCGCGTCCTCCCTTTGCAGCCCGCGATCAGCCGGTATTCCGGCTGATCGCTCGGCCCCCCGGTGTGGGCTGACATCATCGATGTCAGCCCAACCTCCGGGACCCCGGCGGGCACGATAGGCGTCATCGCGCATGCGCGATGACGTCTATTTCAGGCACCCCCCCGCCATTGCAGGGAAGGTGCCTGAATGGGAGGGGGGGGAGGTCCTTCGGACCTCTCCCCCTCCGTGCATGCCAGCGGTTAAAGGCAGGCACCGCCTGGAAGGGCACAGCCTGCCCTTCCAAGCGGCGGCTGTCTTTAACCCCTAGGGGGCTGGATCGCGATATGGCACCAACATGCGCCGTATCGCGGTCCCCTCCCGGAGCTGGCCGACATCTTGGATGTCGGCCAAGCTTCCGAGATATCCCCCTAATGACTGGCGTCATCGCGCAGAGCGCGATGGCGCCAGTTTTCAAATTAACCCCTTGCTGTCATCTATAGTGGAGATAGGGGGTTCCAATGAACCCCCTATCTCCCGATCCGTGACAGCTAGGGGTTAATGTTTACTATCATTGGAACGGCCAGAGCGTGGCCATTCCAATGATACCAAACATGACCATGTAAACTGTAAAAAAAAATAATTAAAAATTAAAATAAAATAAAATAAAAAAAAAAATGGTTTTTTTTTTTTTTTAGATTTATTAGTGCAACAATATTGTTCCCATTTCAATTATAATGTGAACAATGATGCTGCACTAACGATTTTTTCTATGGGGGGCGTTTGCTAAAAAACACGTAATTTCCCCCCAAAAAAGTAACGATTCCTCATTTCTAATTTTTTTAACAAGCGCACCCCATAGAAAATATAACCGCAAACGATCGCATTTTAAAATGTGAAAAAAACCACTTTACACATTGTAAATTATTGAAAATTCAAATTTTATTGCATATTTTGTTATAATATACAGACATGACATAACGTATACATATAATAATGACATATTATGAATCTGCACAGTCTGCCGGAAAGAAAGATATATAATATGTCTGTGTCATATATTAAAATAAGGCTTCAAAACGCGGTTAAACATGATGAGCGAAACCGGTAAAAATGACCTCAGCACAGAGGTGGGAAAAGGCTCAGCAGCGAAAGGGTTAAAAACGGGTTTTTTTTAAAACTTTTTGTCCTTGTTTCCTGTCCCCCAGGGCACTACCTGGACCCCCATACACCTTTTATGGCAAATATCTAGCATATATGCCCTCTTGGAGGGCACTCTAAAAATCGAATTTTCAGTCCCATTGACTTGTATTGAGTTCGAGTTAGAGTTCGAAACCGAACATTTGGAAAGTTCGAGCGCAAACTGAACTTGGGGGTGTTCGGCTCATCCCTAGTGCGGATCCGGCTGCTGGCGAGCGGCGTGATCCCCCCCGTACCCGTCAAGATGGCCGGCTCCTGCAGCGTTTCAGGAGCCCTCGAGGCAATGCTGCACTTCCGGTGGCCGGAAGGAGAATGTCGCGGCCGTCAGTGTCCACCCCAAGGCCCCCTCCTGCTCGTCGCAGGCCTGCGACATCACGGGCACCGCGACGGACATGCCCACAAGATGGCAGCGCCCATGCTGTCAATAGAAATTCGAGAAGGGCATTTTCGGCGGGTGCTGCAGCTGGGGATTCGACAGAGGTGGCTGTGTATCAACCAGCGCCAGTATTATCTGCTTCTGGAGGTCATTCTGTGGCTCGTGGGGACCATAAGCGGCGATCTCCTGCTGTGAGTGGCTCGGAGTCCAGGTCCGTGGGTATGCTGGATGTGCAGAGGTTATCTGGCTGTGTGGTTCTCGGGCGCCCATCGCCGGACCCACTTGTTCCTGTTGTCCCGGTGGCTCCAGGAAGATCGTCCCTTCTGGCAGCACGTGGGTCTGACCTTCGTGGTGCTGTTGCTGGCTCGGGGGGGGTCTTTCGGCCAATGCAGGGTCAGGTAGATTTGATGGGTTAACAACAGGGTTTATGGAAACCCAGGTTGCGGCTCTCAGACAGTGGCAGGATGGGGCGTCTGCTGCGTCGCAAGCGTCTGCATCAAGGTCCCCTGCTGGGCTTGATGTTGCTGGGGGCATGGTGCTGGCGTCTACTGTCGCATCTAGTTCGGCTTTGGGGGTCCCTGCTAGTGCTCATTCGGGGGGGGGTCTTACGCTAGCCTCAGCTCCTGTTCAGGCCCCTACTGTGATTGGCACAGCGTTACTGATGGCTGTGACTCCCCCTGTTCCTGCCGCGGCGGCGGTTTCGGCCCCAGCTGCTTTGAGCGTTCCTGCACCACTCTTTAGTGGGGTTCCGGTGCCTGGTGCGGTTGGTGCTGAGGAGCGCTCTTATGGGGCATGTGATTTGTCTCCTCTGGGCCTGAATGTCTCTGCTGAAGTGTGAGAGAAGATTTGGAAGGGGGAGTACGTAGACGTGCTCACTTTGATTTCTCCGGATAGGGAGACGGTTGATCATCCTAAACGCATTGATCCTTTACTGGGGCACAAACAAGGATAAGGAAAAAGTGAAGCCGTTGCCACAGACGTTTGGAATTGGCTTCAGGGGTTTTTGGCTTATAGAGCGATTTTGTGCGAGTGATTTCCGGAGCGTGGCATGGCTTTGTTTTCTTATTTGGATTTGATTTGGGGGGGCGTACAAAATTTATGGGGGCCTTTGTTGGTTTAGGTACGACCAACAGTTTCGGCAGAAGATGGCGGTGCGGCCAGGGCTCCGTTTTGACTTGCAGGACACAAATCTGTGGCTATTGCTCATGATGCCTAACCGTCCAGTGGTGTCACCCTTTCCTGCAGCCGCGGTGCCCAGAGCCCCCGGAGCGCCAGCGGGAACAGGAAAGGGGTGGTGCTGGCTCTTTAATGAGTCCCATTGCCGTTGGTCCTCAAATTGCAGGTTCAAGCATGAATGTTCTTCCTGTGGGGGATCCCATCCGGCATTTCGATGTTTTAGAAAGGGACATGGCTCGACCTTTTAGGGCTCCAGGTCGGGGGTAAGCCTGATAGAAGGGATCACCCCGGTGATCGTTCGGGCTATGGTTCCTTGGCTAGACAGGTACCCCAATAGGCGCTGCATTGTTGTTTGATGGTTTTCATGAAGGTTTTGTTATTCCGCATGTGCCGTCTGACTTTCCTCAATTTTCCCAAAATTCAATTTCTGCTCGGCAGCAAGGCGAGGTGGTGGCAGACAAGTTGGCTAAGGAGGTTCGGTTGGGTCAGATGGTGGGTCCTTTTGCTGAGCTCCCCTTGTCTAATCTTCGGGTGTCTCCATTGGGCATTGTGCCCAAGAGGGAGGAGGGTAAGTTCCGCATGATCCACCATCTTTCCTACCTGGCCGGTCTTTCTGTTAATGACGGTATTGGAAAGGAGGGATGTCGCGTGTGATATTCTTCTTTCGACGAGGCATTGCAGATTGTGCGGGAGGCTGGTCCTGGTTGTTTATTGGCGAAAGCGGACATGGAGTCGGCGTTTCGGTTGTTACCGATTCGGCCAGACTGCTATCATTTGCTGGGGTGTTCCTTTCGTAGAGGTTTTTACTACGTCCGTTGTCTTCCAATGGGCTGCTCGATCTCTTGCTACTATTTTGGAGTTGTTCTCGTCCTTTTTGCACTGGGTGGTGTGGAATACTCTGTAATATAACTAGAAATGGATTATTACCTTATATTGGTGCTCTTCCTAGGAATCTGGAATTAAATTTATTGGCGTGCTGCTGCCTATAGAGTAAAGTAACAATGCTTTGCTGTATTGCCAGAAATTCTTGATTAAATAGTATAACTCTAACGGGCGCTGCTCGCTTGAAGTGGATCAAGTCTGGTCATATCTCACATACACCAGTATCTGTCTAAACAGATGTTGCGTCTACACAGACCAATAAATACAGGGTCAATGTATATCACATACACCAGTGTCTAAGCAGATGGTGCGCCTATACAGACAGATAAATGCAGGGTGAATAGACGTCAAACCCAACAAAGCATATAGTTCAAAGCAGACTAAGTTTTACTTTAGTTGTGATGCTGTGCATCCATTTAGATCATAATAAAGCATATATTTCAAAGTGGACTAAGTGCACTCTAGTTGTGCTGGTGTGCATCTATCTAAATCAAATATAGCTCAAAAAGACCGATGAAAGCGACATTGCCTTTAAATGCTCAATAGACCCAAACGTCTTTGTGTCTGCAAGGGTAAGATACGGCACTGGGTGAAGGCGCTTAATTGGTCTTTGTTCCCTTTAACCTCCGAGAAAAAAATCAAAAACAGATGGCAAGGAAAATAGTGCGAACTGTCATTAAACAGATATCTGATGAAATTAAAAAATAGTTACACTTACATGGTCCAGAGCTCATTAATCTGGCGTTGTTAGCCCATAAAGGTGGCCAAACATCCCTTCTTTAACTGCTCCTCTTTCTCTTTTCCTTTAAGGATTGCACAGCCGGGGATCCTTGCTTGTTCACACTCATATGGGTCTCCGGATTCCGCTTGCAGGCAAATAAGGATAGTGGGAGACGTAGTGCAAAAAGATAAGGGATTTATTGGACTAGTAAGGTGGATACAAAATAAAAACAAATACAGTTGTGTTCAAAATTATTCAACCCCCAATGCTGTAAAGGGTTTTAGGGAATTTAGTGTACATTTGTAATTGTATTCAGAATGAAATCCTACAAGGACTTTTTAAAGAACCATATGCAACTAAAATGACATCAATTGGTTTTGTAATACAGTAGTAAATGTTTCTTTTGTGAATTCTTCATTGACACAATTATTCAACCCCTTAAAGACTACCACTCTGAAGAACAGAGGTTCATTCAAGTGTTTTCAATCAGGTATTGAAAACACCTGTGGATGTCACGGAGCAGCAATAAAGCATAATAAGCACCAATTAGGCAGCTTTAAAATGACTGTGATACTCAACTCCTTCTAGACATTTACTGGTGTGGTTACAAACATGGTGAAGTCAAAAGAATGGTCCAGGAAGACAAGAGAAGAGGTGATTACTCTTCACAGGAAGGGCAATGGCTATAAGAAGATTGCAAAGATGTTAAACATACCAAGAGAGACCATAGGAAGCATCATTCGCAAATTCAAGGCAAAGGGCACTGTTGAAACGCTACCTGGTCGTGGCAGAAAGAAGATGCTGACTTCGACTGCTGTGCGCTACCTGAAGCGTAGAGTGGAGAAAAGTCCCCGTGTGACTGCTGAGGAACTGAGAAAAGATTTGTCAGATGTGGGTACTGAAGTTTCAGCTCAGACAATACGTCGCACACTGCGTAATGAAAGCCTCCATGCCAGAACTCACAGGCGCACCCCCTCGCTGTCTCCAAAGAATAAGAAGAGTCGACTGCAGTATGCCAAAAGTCATGTGGACAAACCACAGAAGTTTTGGGATAGTGTTCTGTGGACTGATGAAACAAAATTAGAACTGTTTGGGCCCATGGATCAACGCTATGTTTGGAGGAGGAAGAACAAGGCCTATGAAGAAAAGAACTCCTTGCCTACTGTGAAGCATGGCGGGGGGTCAATCATGCTTTGGGCTGTTTTGCTTCTGCAGGTACAGGGAAGCTTCAGCGTGTGCAAGGTACCATGAATTCTCTTCAGTACCAGAGATATTGGATGACAATGTGATGCAGTCCGTCACAAACCTGAGGCTTGGGAGACGTTGGACCTTTCAACAGGACAATGATCCCAAGCATACCTCCAAGTCCACTAGAGCATGGTTGCAGATTAAGGTTGGAACATTTTGGAGTGGCCATCGCAGTCACCTGACTTAAATCCGATTGAGAACCTCTGGTGGGACTTAAAGAAAGCAGTTGCAGTGCGCAAGCCTAAGAATGTGACTGAACTGGAGGCTTTTGCCCATGACGAATGGGCGAAGATACCGTAGATCGCTGCAAGACACTTGTGTCAAGCTATGCTTCACGTTGTAAAAGCTGTTATAACTGTAAAAGGATGTGTCACGGATCCCCCTGATTACCAAGATGGTGGTCCCTTTACGCAGACCGCTCACTACCCTTCCGATCCTTAGAGTGGTCGGCACGTCTAGACAGGCTACTAGGATGGTAGTACAGAGCACATACAACATACAAGGGGTGGTCTGGTGTGCTTGGGGTGCCACACGGACTGACCTCCGTACCAGAATAGAGGAGTGATACAAATGCCAGGGGTCGAGACACAGAATAATCGTTTTGCCAATGCCAGGGTTCGGTACACAGAGTAATCGTTTTGCCAATGCCAGGGTTCGGTACACAGAATAATCGTTTTGCCAATGCCAGGGGTCGAGACACAGAATAATCGTTTTGCCAATGCCAGGGGTCGAGACACAGAATATCGTTTTGCCAATGCCAGGGTTCGGTACACAGAATAATCGTTTTGCCAATGCCAGGGTTCGGTACACAGAATAATCGTTTTGCCAATGCCAGGGGTCGAGACACAGAATAATCGTTTTGCCAATGCCAGGGTTCGGTACACAGAATAATCGTTTTGCCAATAACACACAAGAGCTCTGCGGGAAGTAACTACCACGTCAGGGCACCAGTGAGAATGTGAAGCCGGGCTTTAAACTTTGCGGGTCCGCGTCATGCGCCTGGCCCCGCCCCCGGCGCCCCACGTGTGCGGAAGCGTTCCGCGATATCACTCGGCGCCTGGCCAGCGAGCAGCGAGGAAGCCGCTGCCAGGCGCCGGGGGTGTGCGGGGGCCACCGTCACAGAACCCCCCCTCTACGGGCGGCCACTGGACGACCCCCAGGGGCACAGGGATGAGCCAAATAGAAGGCCTTCACCAAGCGAGGGGCATGAACCTCAGTAGCCGGAAGCCAAGAGCGGTCCTCCGGACCGTAACCCACCCAGTCCACTAAGTACTGAAGAGCCCCCCTAGAAACCCTGGCGTCCAGAATGGCCTTAACCTCAAACTCCTCCTCGCCCTCCACAGAGACCGGAGGAGGGGGGACATGGGCCCTGGTGTATCGATTACACAAAAGCGGTTTTAAAAGGCTCACGTGGAACACGTTGTGTATCCTGATATGGGAGGGCAGTGCCAAGGCATAGGAGACCGGGCTGAGTCGCCGCAGTATCTTGTAAGGGCCTATGTATCTGGGGGCTAGTTTCATCGATGGCACTAAGAGCTTAATGTTCCGCGAAGAAAGCCAAACCCTGTCCCCGACTTGATACACAGGTGCTGGTCTCCTACGTCTATCGGCCTTCGTTTTCTGGACAATACTGCTCCTCTCTAGTGCCTGTTTAACCCTCCTCCAGGTCTCAGTCAATGACGCCAAGTGCTCATCCAGAGCAGGAATCGCGGTATCAGGAAATGCAGAGGGAAGCACGGGAGGATCAAATCGTAAACTGTGAAGAAAGGGGAATAACCACTGGCTTCACTCACGGCACTGTTTAGGGCGTACTCGGCCCAAGGTAGCAGGTCTGACCAATTATCCTGTCGTTCAGATATGAAACACCTGAGATATTTCTCAATATTTTGATTTGCCCTTTCTGCTGCCCCGTTCGTTTGGGGGTGATAGGCCGAGGAGAAGGACAGGTCTATTCCCACGTTCTTGCAGAACCCCCTCCAGAATCTGGAGACAAACTGGGTCCCCCTATCAGAAACAATCCCAAGAGGGATACCGTGTATGCGGACCACGTTGGCGACGAAAATGGGCACCAGCTCGGCTGCTGACGGTAGCTTCCGAAGAGGAACATAGTGACCCATTTTGGAAAAGCGATCTATAATCGTGAGTATAACAGTATTCCCTCTGGACTCGGGTAACTCTACTATAAAAATCCGGCTATCTGCGACCATGGTCGTTCGGGAATAGGCAGGGGCTGGAGTAAACCAATGGGCGCTGTCTTAGGACTTTTATTTCTTGTGCACACCTCGCATACGGCTATGTAATCTTTAATATCCGGCGCATCGTGGGCCACCATAGCAGTTTTTGGATGCTAGCCACCGTTTTGGTGATCATGTGTCCAGAGGTTTTATTGTCATGGTAAATTTAAGGACTTCTTTTCTCTCCTTCTCAGGTACAAAGAGCTTCGCGGGAGGCCTCCCCCCCGGAGCCTTATCTTGGATAGTCTGCAATCGAATCATCAGAGGGGATGAGACACTGATCGTGGTAGAGGCTATAATCCTTTCCTGAGGTACAATGGGATGTTGATCCTGAACGTTATGTTCATAGGATTCGTACTGTCTAGATAACGCATCTGCTTTAATGTTTCTTGACCCAGGTCTATATGTGAGGACAAAATTAAAGCTTGAAAGGAATAATGACCATCTCGCTTGTCTGGCATTCAACCGTTTAGCGTCACCAATGTACGTGAGATTCTTATGATCGGTAATGATGACAATGGGGTCCCTAGACCCCTCCAATAAGTATCTCCACTCCGTCAAGGCTGCGATAACTGCTAAAACTCTCTGTTTCCGATATCATAGTTCCTCTCTGCCGGGGACAACTTTCGGGAATAGAAGCCGCATGGATGCAAGGGTTTGTCGGGTGCCTCCCTTTGGGACAAGACTGCGCCAAGACCTAGCTCGGAGGCGTCAACTTCAACTTGAAAAGGCAGAGCCGGATCAGGATGTCGGAGAACAGGGGCAGTCGTGAATGCCTGTTTGAGGACCTCGAAGGCTTGCCTGGCCTGGGGTGTCCATTTCTGATTCCCCACCCCTTTCTTAGTCATGGCCGTGAGAGGAGCTACCAAGGCCGAAAAGTCTTTGATGAACCTTCGATAATAGTTGGTAAAACCTAGAAACCTCTGGATGGCTTTAAGACCTTGAGGTAGGGGCCAGTCGAGGATTGCCGACAATTTACCAGGATCCATCTGAAACCCCTCAGGGGTTATGATATACCCCAGGAAGTGCACCATCTCTATATCAAATAGGCACTTTTCTAATTTGCAGTATAAGCCGGCCTTCAATAGTCTCCTTAACACTTGTTGCACATGGGCGTGATGGGTCTCCTTATCTGGAGAGTATATCAGGATGTCATCGAGATACACTATGACGAATGTTTGCAGAAAATCCCTTAGGGTGTCATTTATGAGATCCTGAAACACAGCTGGCGCATTACATAACCCAAAGGGCATCACCAGGTATTCGTAATGCCCGCTACGCGTATTAAAAGCCGTCTTCCACTCGTGCCCCTTTTTCACCCTTATCAGATTGTAGGCCCCGCGTAAATCGAGCTTCGTGTATATACGGGCCCCTTTCAGTCGGTCGAACAACTCTGTTATAAGGGGGATAGGATATGCATTTCTTATGGTTATTCTGTTTAAACCTCTATAATCTATGCATGGTCGCAAGTCTCCCTCTTTTTTGGAGACGAAAAAGAAACCAGCTCCTGCTGGGGAGGAGGACCGTCTAATGAATCCACGCTCAAGATTCTCTTTTATATATTCCTCCATAATATCGTTCTCCTTTTGCGACAAGGGGTATACATGTCCTCTGGGAGGCATAGTACCGGGGAGTAACTCTATGGCACAGTCATACGGGCGATGTGGTGGTAAAACCTCAGTCCTGGCCTTCGAAAAAACCTCCTTTAATGCCTGATAACAGTCAGGGACTACTGTGGATAAAGGAGGTGCTGTGGCGATATTAAGGCTACCAATAACGGTGACTCTGCCATGCATTTCAACTGGCAACTGGGACCCCAACATTTTATGTCTCTCTGGACCCAATCAATCACCGGGTTATGCTTAGTCAACCATGGAAACCCTAGGACGACGGGGCATGAGGGAGAGTCAATAATCTGGAACCGTATGGTTTCCTGGTGCAAAACCCCTGTTTTCATGCATACCTCTATGGTGTCGTGGGTGATATGGGGACATGACAAGGGTTTCCCGTCTATGGCCTCCACCAGTAGAGGTCTTTCTTTGAGAACTAGAGGCATGAGGTTCTTGGAGGCAAACACCCTATCCATAAAGTTGCCTGAGGCTCCAGAGTCTAGGAACGCCTCAGTCTCGAGGTGTACCCCCTCCCAGGTTAAGGAGATGGGCACCAGAATCCGGGTTTTTTTTTTCTCGTTATCGACAAAGGAGGCATAGAGCGAACCGATTACCTGGCTAGTAGGTGTTCTCTGGCCCGGCTTGCCAGTGTCACCCCTGCCACCCTTGGGTCTTTGAGGACATTGAAGACGAAAATGCCCTGCCCCGGCACAGTAGAAACAGAGCCCCCTTTCCCTTCTGTAAGTTCTCTCAGCCTCTGAAATACCTGTTCTACCTATCTGCATAGGTTCCACGACCGGTAGATCGGTTCTTACTGGCTCTGGAGTACCTGACGTATTGGTGTGTCTGGGTACCAAGGGTAAAGGAGGCAAAACCCTTCTGGGTCTGTCTCTAGAATGCCTCCTGTCCCTAATTTGGTCGTCCATGGCAATACAGAAATCAACCAAATGGTCCAGATGTTCTGGCAACTTCAAGGGAGCCAGCTCAAACATCAAGGCCTCGTTCAGGCCTTCGGTAAATGCCAAGGTTAGAACGTCGTTAGGCCAGTGTACCTCAGAAGTCAAGGTCTTAAAGTCTATAGCATAGTCGGAGACTCTCCTATTACCTTGCTTAATGTGGAATAAGGACCTGCCTGCATTGGTGGCCCTTCTAGAGGGATCAAACGTACGTTTTAGTTCAGAGGTAAAGCCCTCATAGTCATATATGACGGGCTTTTTGTTTTCCCACAATGGCGTGGCCACAGTAACGCTTTATCAGTTAAATGGTTAATTAGGTAGCCTACTTTGGCCTTATCGGATACACAGGACCCTGGATTGTTCTCGAATAGAATCTCTAGTTGGGTCAAAAAACCCCGACACAGGTTAGGCGTACCATCATAGCGTACGGGCGCCTTCATACTGAGCCTACACCCCTCGGGTGAGGCCGAACTGGCCCTAGGTACTACTGGTTCTGGAGGACTTGCAGCACCAGTAGTGGATCGATTCAACAGGGTTTGCAGGGCAAGAGCAATTTGGTCCATCCTGTGGTCCTGCTCTTCTTGTCGGGCTGCAATTCTTGTCAACTGAGATGAGAGGTCTGCGGGATCCATTGGCCCTGACGTAATGTCACGGATCCCCCTGATTACCAAGATGGTGGTCCCTTTACGCAGACCGCTCACTACCCTTCCGATCCTTAGAGTGGTCGGCACGTCTAGACAGGCTACTAGGATGGTAGTACAGAGCACATACAACATACAAGGGGTGGTCTGGTGTGCTTGGGGTGCCACACGGACTGACCTCCGTACCAGAATAGAGGAGTGATACAAATGCCAGGGGTCGAGACACAGAATAATCGTTTTGCCAATGCCAGGGTTCGGTACACAGAGTAATCGTTTTGCCAATGCCAGGGTTCGGTACACAGAATAATCGTTTTGCCAATGCCAGGGGTCGAGACACAGAATAATCGTTTTGCCAATGCCAGGGGTCGAGACACAGAATATCGTTTTGCCAATGCCAGGGTTCGGTACACAGAATAATCGTTTTGCCAATGCCAGGGTTCGGTACACAGAATAATCGTTTTGCCAATGCCAGGGGTCGAGACACAGAATAATCGTTTTGCCAATGCCAGGGTTCGGTACACAGAATAATCGTTTTGCCAATAACACACAAGAGCTCTGCGGGAAGTAACTACCACGTCAGGGCACCAGTGAGAATGTGAAGCCGGGCTTTAAACTTTGCGGGTCCGCGTCATGCGCCTGGCCCCGCCCCCGGCGCCCCACGTGTGCGGAAGCGTTCCGCGATATCACTCGGCGCCTGGCCAGCGAGCAGCGAGGAAGCCGCTGCCAGGCGCCGGGGGTGTGCGGGGGCCACCGTCACAGGATGTGGTACTAAGTACTAAGATGAATGTCACTTGGGGGTTGAATAAAACTGATAATGATGTGAGCACAGAAAAGACATTTGTGGTTATTTCATTATAAATGTTATGTTATATTTGTCTGACCTACACGTGCCTCTTTGATTTAATTGTAAGCAAGATGACTGAATGATCAAAATCAATGTCAAACTGGCCAAAACACTCAATTTCAGTGGGGGTTGAATAATTTTGAACACAACTGTATAAAAGTGATCAAAATATGTCCAGTGGATTGGGGGGTTCTACAGAACGCGTTTTGCCAGTCACAATGCTGGCTTCATCAGCTGTGGAACCCTCACGCATGCTCTGTATATTTAAAGGACTCTTTCTTCAATTTGATTGGCTCCTTTACCTTCGTTTACAATCTTTTTCGTGGTCGTTTTTTTTCCTTCATTCGGACGCCATTGGATCCGGTGTTCCGCTCACGTGACAGGTGTTAGCCAATGGGAAAAGAGCACGGTGGTTTCTTTCGGTTTCCCTTCATTCTTGCGTGTTCAAAACACTGCGGTCGTTGATATGGTGTCAGATTATTTATGATCTTCATCGCACTTTTATTTTGGGGCAATTATATTGTAATGGATTTGGCAGTCCTATTGTGTCGTTACATGCATAATAACGTTTAGACAAAACGGATGAATAATTCACATGCTTGTTGCCGTATTCCTAGTAGTAAATGTTAATGTCCTAAGGTAACCTACACAGTGATACTGCATCAAGGGTATTGTCTATGGTGCTAATCGAAAATAAAATACTTTGTGTGTCTACATAATAGAAACATAGAAAATGTCGGCAGATAAGAACCTTTTTGGCCCATTTAGTCTGCCCAATTACATGGATACTTTATCCTGAACAAAAGATAAATCCAGGTAGTCTTATGCCTATCCCATGCCTGCTTAAATTCAATCACTGTTTTGGCCTCTACCACTTCTACTGGAAGGCTGTTCCATGTATCCACCACCCTCTCAGTAAAATAATGCTTCCTGATGTTACTTTTAAACCTTTCCCCCTCTAATCTAAGACTATGTCCTCTTGTTTTGCTACTTTGTTTCCTTTTAAATATACTCCCTTCCTCTACCTTGTGGATTCCCTTTACGTATTTAAATGTTTCTATCATATCTCCTCTGTCTCGTCTTTTTTCCAAGCTGTACATGTTAAGATCATTAAGCCTTTCTTGGTAACTTTTCTCCTTCAAGCCGTACACCATTTTAGTAGCCCTTCTCTGAACTCTCTCTAAGATGTCTATATCCTTCTGTAGATACGGTCTCCAGAACTGCACACAGTACTCCAAGTGAGGTCTCCCCAGTGCTCTGTACAGTGGTATGAGCACTTCCCTTTTCCTACTGCTAATACCTCTCCCTACACAACCAAGCATTCTTCTGGCATTTCCTGCTGCTCTATTACATTGACTACTTACCTTTAGACCCTCTTCAATAATAACCGCTAAATCCCTTTCCTCAGATGTTGAGGTGAGGACTGTATCAAATATTCTATATTCAGCCCTTGGGTTTTTACACCTCAGGTGCATTATCTTGCACTTATCCACATTAATGATATATATTAATGTCATATATTCAATGTGATTGTGTATAGCTTTGCGTTTTCAGGACTCATATATGCATTTTTGCCATAGCTCTTCTTTTTTGGGATTTTACGTATTCGTGAAAACTGTGATATTTGATGTATGTAGATGAAGTTACAATGCTGGATTTCTTTTGGCACTGTGTACTGTAGTGTGCTGGGGGGGTTGTTGTGATTGAGTGATGCATACGAGATGACCCGCAGCTTGCCCAATATTGGCTCCCACCTGCGCATCAACAAAAATCTCTGCGTCTCTGCTAAGTGATAGGATGGGACATGTAGTTCTTCTGAAAGTGCATCCAAACAGAGCCGCGTTCAATACATCCTCAGCAGGTGCTGAATTGATGCAGCGCAGCAATTCAGTTTGCTACAGCAGTGTCATTGAACGTTTTAGATGCAAATTTCAAAACAAAATGGCGGATTTCTGTTGTTTCTGCTATATCCACAGTTTTATTCGCAGAAACTGAAAGTGAAACTGAGGCTGAGGCCATCTATAAAATAACTAAAAGCAGTCAGCACAATGCGTTTTGTACGCACACAACACAAATAATAGTTTTTATTGAATAAACGTAATGTTTACTTCTGAAAAAAATATATAATTGAACGGTAATATATGTTTGTGCAGGGGAAATAAATAAATAAATATTTTGTGACTTTAGAACTATGAGATGGGAGTAGTGGTGGGTCAAGCTGGTAGTGCTAGTGGGTAGTGGAGGGGTGTCGCAATACTTTCGGCAATATATTGTATAGATATACCATTTTTTCCAGTCTGCATTATTTACGTGTTATTTTTTGGATTTGGCGGAAGGCAAAGGCAGCATCTGCCCCGGCGGGCACCAGTGCCCCAGTGGAGGAGGAGGGGGAGCCACGGGCGACCACCAGCGCTGGTATATACTGTTTTATTTTGCAACGACTTTTGTTCAAAAACAGAAACATTTTTTGTTTACTGTATTTTCATTAAATTTTTTTATGTATAGCACAAGAGGAGCAGGAGGAGGAAGAGGAGGAGCAGGGCGATGGAGAGAGGGAACCGGAGCCGCAGCAGGAGGCCGCGAGTCCAGGTTTTTTTTTTACTGTTGTATTTTGCATCGACTTTTGTTCAAAAATAAATCAGTTTTGTTGTTTACTGTATTTTTTATTTCTTTAATTTCTTAGATATAGCACCGGAAGAGATGCTGACGGTGGTGGTGGAGGAGGAGGAGGAGGAGCCTCAGGAGGCCGCCAGCTCTGGTATATACTACTGTTATATTTTTTCAAGACTTTCAGTCAAAAATAGAAGCCTGCTTTACTTACTGTATTTTCCTTCTTTAATTTATTGGATATATAGAAGGAGAAGCCAGACCGGACACGTCGTCCAGCATTAGGATAATAAATAGGATGGCGATCGGCGAGCTACGCCTGGCTGTAACCACCATCGATTCCATCCAGGAATTGCTCCAGGAATTGCGGGAGCATATTAGCAATGCCGCTGACATCCTGTAGCTGCAGTGAGACCAGTCTCCTCCCCTATGTTTGTTTGTGCCCCGTTGGGCAGTATGCCATCCTTGGCATGTTGTAAATAAATTTTCTATTTTTTCTATATTTTCCTGTTTGTGTGCGTTGCTTTTCCTTACTTAATAAGTTAATATGTATTGCTTGGTTTCCACACTGTTAAAATTATATGTACATAAATTTATTGACATTTCTATGGACCCTTTGTCATAAATTTGTCAACATATTTGTGGCCATGAATGTGACTGTGCACATTCTTCACTTCCTGCCTGGCCAAAAAATGTCACACACTAACACAACCTTGTTGTTCTGCCTTGAGATTTGATTACCGTGGCATGGTTTTGTTAAGCTTAGGCGATGTCACAACAACACGGATTTTTGTCCACAGTCACATTCATTGTATAACCAAGAATTTATCAAAAAATATTGATGGCAGCACTGCGTGAAGTCTTCTCCGACACAACCCAAGATCCTCAGTGCGGCTCAGGTCTAGTTTATTTGTCCCTGTTTGCAGCTTCACGCAACACCTCCTCCCAGCTATGAGCTCTCTCTCTCCCACCGCTGCCCGCTAAGACGCTGCCCGCCAACATGGTCACGTCTTTGCAGGAAGACAACAGCGTGGGGGAACGGCAGCTGCCGACAGTCCCAAGACCTCGTCACAATGACATCAGTTCTGGAGTTAACCCCTAACTGCGACCAATGGTGGAGATAGGGGGTTCATTGGAACCCCCTATCTCCCGATCCGCGGCAGCTATTGGTTGGTTAATGTTTGGTATCTTTGGATCGACTAGAGCATGGCCTTTCCAACAATACCAAACATGATAATGTTAAAAATTATAAAAAATATAAAAAAAATAACCAGGTCTTTTGTTTTGTTTTGTTAATGCAGCAATATTGTTCCCATTTCAATTATAATGTGAACAATGATGCTGCACTAAGGATTTTTGTATGGGGTGCGTTTGTTAAAAATAGTGTAATTTTCACCCAAAAAAATATAACAAGTCCCCATTTCAATTTTTTTTAACAAACGCAACTCATAAAATATAACCGCAAACACTTGCATGTTAAAATGTGAAAAAAACACTTTACACCTTGTAAAACAAACATTGAAAATTCAAATTTTATTGCATTTTTTGTTATAATATACAGACAGGACATGACGCATACATATGATAATGATATATTATGAATCATCTGCCGAGTCTGCCGGAAAGAACGATATATAACATGTCTGGGTCATATTATAAAATAAGGCTTCAAAAAAACGCGTTTAAACAAGAGGAGCGAAACTGTTAAAAATTAGCTCAGCAGCAGACCGCACACAGGTGTGAAGGGAAGCCGTGAAATGCCTCAGCAGCGAAAGGGTTAATTTTTTTTTGTCTGTTTTAAATCATTTTATTTTTTTCGTTTCAGATCATTTTGATCAACTATTTTTCCGTTTTAAAACCTTTTGTTCTGGTTTTTATTTTTAAAGTCAGACCATTCGGGTCAGTTTAGCGTTTTTTAAATCGTTTTGTTCTTTTTTTTTTGTTCCTTTCATACCATTTTTTTAATGTGATTAAATAAAGTTGTGAAATGTATATTCATAAGATTAAAAAGGATCTTTATTTAATTAAAAAAAAACACGATAGAATCACCAGAATTATCGTATCGACAGAATGAATTATCGGATCCAAAAAACAAACCAAAGATTTATTATAAAAAAATATATAAAGTATAAAAAAGTAAACCATAGTAGTTTACATCAAAACGAATAGAGTTAGACAGCTTTGAAACGAGGAGAACAGACGTTCCGAAAAAACGAAAATTTCCGAAATCCCGAAAAGTCGATACAAAAAACGAGCAAAGTGACACGGAAATACGAAAAATGGTCGATATTCCGAAAAAAAAATGTACACGAAAAATGAGTCGAACCAAACCGAATCGAAACAGAAATCGGTCGAAACGAGCCGAATCAAAAAGTTTAAACATCAGAACGAATCGAACCGAAAAAAAAATCGGTGCACAAGCCTATTGAAAAGCTTGTAATGGGTATTTACCTCCCTCCTTAAAAGGTGTTAGATCTACTTAAATTAACCAATGAAAAACAACCTCCACAATTAATGAGGTGTGTCATATGAAAACTAAAGCATTTTCAGCTGATGTCCACAGCTCAAGGCTGTGATAGATAAACTCAATGTAATCATGATGCCTTATCACATGTTACTATAAAGCCAATGAAATGCACAGACGGGGATGATGTTGTAATATACATAAACAAAAAGACGGAACTACTGAACGTTAAAGTGTAAATACACTTAGTTAGTAGCGATCATACACCATAAAATGCCAAACACTAAACCTCACATAAATGCAATATGGAAATAATAATGATCGATTTTACACGAAGTGCAAAATGCATGGAAAAACGCCACTTTATCACAACCAGATAATGAAACATGAAGGGTACACGGTATATGTTGTGCCAATAGGTTGCAATGTGTCCAATCCCATGAATGGAATACCACATGGTATAGTTCCACCAATAGGCTTCACGTATTGACACCGGAGCTTAACCAATGATCAGTATACTAGGAGTCATGCGGAAACCTAATGATATTTGTAAACGGCAGACCGGAGCAGGATGTGGATTAATACCTAACACGTTCAATGCGTCAGAAGACTTGGTGCCTATTGCCAAAAGCCCAGCGTTAATGGCTACAGTGACATCTTAAACTTAATACACCAACTATAATCGAGTAATTCCAAAGAAACCATGTGAAATAAAATCAGTAGATGATTTTGATCGATGGAATAATAGCTGCCCAGATGATCATGGATAGGGTATGGCCAGCAAAACGCCTATAGCACAGAATATCCCATTCATGTGATTGACATACAGTTGTTGCTAGCTTGCTGAAAATGGATTGAGGACAATCCCATACCAATATCCCCAGCATTGAACTATGCACAATTACCTCGATCAAGAGTGTACCAACATTTGTCCTTACTGACCCTCGACAAGATATTGTATACGTAATCTAAAAGAAAAGCTATTGTACGTTAGTGTATAAATAAATATAATTAATAATATTAATACACCGTAAATTGCCGAGCACTAAACATCGCATGACAATAATAATGATCAATTTAGTACGATGTGCGGAATGTGTAAAGAACATCGCTTGCTATCAACCAGTAAATATAACTCGAAGAGTGCACAGTATATGTTGTGCCAATAGGTTGCAAAATACCCAATCCGATGAATGGAATACCACGTGGTAAAATTCCACCCATAAGATACATGTATTTACAAAAGAGTTTGACCAAAGGCCAGTATACTACGAACCTTGAAACAACATAATGATATTTATGAGAGGAAAACCGGTGCAAGATGTAAATTAATACTTACGGTGGATAGCTTTGATCGATAGGATAAACTGCTGTACTGGCCAAATAATAACTGCCGAAATGATCATAGTTTCAGTTTTTGAAATTTTAATGTCCAGAAAAGAAATACTGGAAGTTTGAATCTCATGTGTAAATTTCAGATTATACTTGTTGTTGTTCAAAAGTGTGACAAACGCTATAAACTCCTCCTTAGTACCCTTCCAGAATATCAGAATGTCATCAATATTTCGTACCCATAAATAGATTTTTTTCCAAGTAGGAACTCAAATCAGCATTTTGTCTACATTTCTGACAGTACGTTTCATATTTCTATGGTGTTAAACATTAGCACCCTTAATTTCAAGGGGCCAATAAGGATATTTTTTAGCACATTTATGATTAAAGCAATTGTGTATAATGCTATGGACATTAGATTATTTCCAGTTCTTTTGCAGTAAGTGGCTAATATTTTTATGCCTACTACATAAACAAGAACCTTCGTCCTACTGGTACTTTACTGGTCATACCCTATTTATGATCATTTCGGCAGTTATTATTCGGCCAGTACAGCAGTTTATCCAATCGATCAAAGCTATCCACCGTAAGTATTAATTTACATCTTGCGCCGGTTTGCCTCTCATAAATATCATTATGTTGTTTCAATGTTCATAGTATACTGGCCATTTGTCAAACTCTTTTGTAAATACATGTATCTTATGGGTGGAATTTTACCACGTGGTATTCCATTCATCGGATTGGGTATTTTGCAACCTATTGGCACAACATATACTGTGCACTCTTCGAGTTATATTTACTGGTTGATAGCAAGCGGTGTTCTTTACACATTCCGCACATCGTACTAAATTGATCATTATTATTGCCATGCGATGTTTAGTGCTCGGCAATTTACGGTGTATTAATACTATTAATTATATTTATTTATACACTAATTTACAATAGCTTTTGTTTTAGATTACGTATACAATATCTTGTCGAGGGGTCAGTAAGGACATATGTTGGTAAACTTTTGATCGAGGTAATAGTGCATAGTTCAATGCTGGGGATATTGGTATGGGATTGTCCTCAATCCATTTTCAGCAAGCTAGCAACAACTGTATGTCAATCACATGAATGGGATATTCTGTGCTATAGGTGTTTTGCTGGCCATACCCTATCCATGATCATCTGGGCAGCTATTATTCCATCAATCAAAATCCTCTACTGATTTTATTTCACATGGTTTATTTGGAATTACTCGATTATAGTTGGTGTATTAAGTTTAAGATCTCACTGTAGCCATTAACGCTGGGCTTTTGGCAATAGGAACCAAGTTGAAGCGTCTTCTGACACACTGAACGTGTTAGGTATTAATCCACATCCTGCTCTGGCCATCGCAACCAGAGTTGAAGATTTAAGAAGGGATACGCCACCCTCTATATGGCTGGAAGCTCCTAAACCTAGAGCCAGGGATTTTTGGGCTCTTATAAATGTGAGTTTCCATATTCCTACGAGTGATTTATTTGCCATATTTAATTGGGATTTTCTGAACGATTATTTCTTCATTTTTTTCTCTCCCCTCGAATCCTTTTTTTCCTTTGTTTTTTTTGTTTTTTCTCTTTCTCTCACTTTTTTTTTTCCTTTCTGGCTATCCTCTCCATTATTGAGAGACGGCAAGAGATACACAGACCAAGAAAGGAGGACTATATTTGTGCATTGATTGAACATAAAGAGAAGTCAATTTTAAGGAATTTTTCCCACTGGTATTCATACTGTTGTATTGGATATCATTGAATTTGCACATTTTGCACATTCGGACACTGTTGCACTTTATAGACTCTCTTATACCCATCGCACTGCTGGAATTTTATATATTATTGCACTTTACTGTGTTCTATGGCACATTGCACTTTTATATGTGTACATTGATTGAATATTAGTCACCTTAAGATTGAAGCACTTTAAGACTGAAGCACTTTATGTTTGATATACCTCTTTGTTGAGGTCTACCTTTAAATCTATTTTTGATGCGCTACAAAGGTTCTATCTATAATATCATTAGGTTTCCGCATGACTCCTAGTATACTGATCATTGGTTAAGCTCCGGTGTCAATACGTGAAGCCTATTGGTGGAACTATACCATGTGGTATTCCATTCATGGGATTGGACACATTGCAACCTATTGGCACAACATATACCGTGTACCCTTCATGTTTCATTATCTGGTTGTGATAAAGTGGCGTTTTCATGCATTTTGCACTTCGTGCAAAATCGATCATTATTTCCATATTGCATTTATGTGAGGTTTAGTGTTTGGCATTTTATGGTGTATGATCGCTACTAAGTGTATTTACACTTTAACGTTCAGTAGTTCTTTCTTTTTGTTTATGTATATTACAACATCATCCCCTTCTGTGCATTTCATTGGCTTTATAATGACATGTGATAAGGCATCATGATTACATTGAGTTTATCTATCACAGCCTTGAGCTGTGGACATCAGCTGAAAATGCTTTAGTTTTCACATGACACACCTCATTAATTGTGGAGGTTCTTTTTCATTGGTTAATTTAAGTAGATCTAACCCTTTTAAGGAAAGAGGTAAATACCCATTACAAGCTTTTCAATTTTCGCTCCAGATGAAGCCAGTTGTCACCGACGAAACATATGTCGAGCTGAGTGTTTAAATCTTTTGGTTTTAATCCTGTACATCTTGTAATGCATTAGTGAGGGTAAGAGCAGAATCTGATTATGTATTAGGGACAGCAGCAATTGTGTGAGATGGTTATTTTGTGTGCTCACACCTCCCAATAGCTCTGCATGTTGGATGTGCTTTTAGGTTTTTGGGATTTTTGTCCCCAGGCTACGTTACCTATCTTTTAGGCAGCCTGTTATTTATATCTACCGAATTTCTTTTGGTTACACCACATCCTTGCAACACTAGCTGTTTTTCTGACCAATATATATCTCTAATTTTTCCTCACAATGCTCTTGTGCGTATGTTGTTTTTAGTTGGTATTTGGGAGTGTCTCTTTGCGATTTATTAAAAGGCACTTGGCCTTTGGTTTTTGCCGCTCCCGGATAAACAGTGACTGACCGTCTAGGTCTGTTCGCTGGTAATATATTTTTGTTGTTATGATTAGTGAGTGTCCTAAATAAAAGTAGTGCTAACTAAAGTAACCATACGTTACATGAATTATATACCCTACCGGATGTGGAGCTGGAGGAGCTTTAAATGAGTATTAAAGAAAATGAATGACCTTGAAATCATCGTTTAAACCGTTCGGTACTAGTGTACAATTTTCAAAGATGTGTCTCTTCTCTTCCTTTCCTAATTTGTTAGGTAGATCTTCCTCAATCTCTATTTTCTTAATCTGTTTTATTGCCCAAAATTTTAAACCTACGGGAGAGCTATTATGATGTGTTTTACAGTGGAGAGAAACTGAATGTTTTTCATAGCCGTTTTTGATATTTCTCGCATGTTCAGCTATTCTAATATTAAGAGCCCTGTTTGTGCGCCCTAGATAACACAGGCCGCAGGGGCATTCTAACATATATATGACATTTTTGGAGCAACAATTAAGGATATCACCTATTTTTACGATTTTATTTTGTTTACGGTTAAAATACGAATTGGTGTAATTCTTCTTATTTCCAGTCGACCTACAGGCCAAACATAAACCGCACTGATAGAAGCCCTCTTTAAACCCAAAATGGTTCTTTTTAGTGTTATCCTGCTTCGTACTTCTGTCGGGTATATTGGAAGGGAAAAATTTAAATGGATGCCTGTAGCCATTTTGTTTTAAATAGAAAGTCTTTTCTCTTTCAATTTTCCCTAGTTTTAGAAATGAACAGAGATTTTTTTTTAAATAGTTCACGGCTAGGTGACTAGACATGAGGGAACCCAGGACATACTTGAAAACGAGAGAAATCTCAATGTATCCTTCCTGGTAAAATCCTTTTATAAATAAATAAAAAAACCTTAACATGTCTTTGTGTGATATAATGCTGAAGCTAAGTGCTAGACATGTCATAATTAAATTTATTGGTTTGTCTTAAGTTTTTTTTTTTATTTTTTTTTTAAACATATTTTTATTCGTCTCAGATCAGGATGAATTTACAGAAAAAGGGGTAACAGGTTTTTCTTTTTTTTTTTTACCTTTACATATCTTGTACAATCTGTAATAATGCAAAAAAAAATAAATAATCACAGCTTCCGGTGTTAATCAAAGTATTACATCACTGACCAGTACCGAAGTGTCGTGGTAATGTCAGCATTTAAAGCTCAGAGGTGGACGGCTGGGTTAAGGTATCCCGGGAAGTGGAGGCAAGAAAGTTAACTAACAAGTGGTCAGAGGTATCTGAGGGGTGTTCCGCAGCATTTGTAGGGAGTACCACGGGGCATCGCAGAACGTGTTTCGTAGGGAGGTTTTGACCTCAGGTGGTAAGGCACAAATAAAAGGGGACCAGTGGGTAAAGAATTGTTGAGTTTTCTCAGTCTGATGTAGTGAGGCCTCAGACCAGTCAGCCAAGAATATGGAATAAATTCTGTCGTACATCATGCGGAATGAGGGAGGGGTACCAGATATCCATTGAGATAATATGGCCTTTTTGCCCGTCGCTGCTAAGAGACCTAACCAAAACCTGTGGCATCTAGAGAGGGGTTGAAGGGTCTGTGAAGTTGATAAGTTGAAAATAGCCCAGCTAGGCGTGAAGGGAATCTCGATTCGGAGAACCTGAGAGCTGAATCGGCGTACGGTGTCCCAAAATAATTGAATAAAGGGGCACGACCAGAGACAATGATGGAGGTCGGCTGGGGAAAAATTGCATTTTAAACAGTTGGCATTAGGTAATAGTCCTGAACGGGCCATTCTATCCGGCGCCATGTAGGCTCGGTGGAGTATTCTATAAAACATGTCCCAATAATTAGCGGATGGGAGAGTGCGTCTTGATACCAGAGTAGCCGACACCAGGTCGTGGGGGGTAAGGTTTGGAAAAGTAGTGACCCATCGAGAGATAGCCCTCCAGGGTTTCGAGGTGGGGAGTGAATGTTGTAGAAGTGTGTAAATGGTTGAAGTCGAGGGAGGAGATGAACTATGTACGAGTAATTGCGTGTCTAACGGGTTAGTTAAATCAGTGGGAGATAAGGTGTGCAGTTGTGTGAGAAGGAACTGTCTGAGTTGTAAGTAATAAACAGGGTGTATAGTTAATGGGGCAATGCGTTCTGTCAAGGCTGTGTAAGAATAAGGCAGACCTGATGTTCCATCTAGGTAATGGTGTAGAAGTCTAAAACCTCGCTGAGCCAGGGTTCGAAAGATAGGAGCAGGAGAGGCATTTTGAAAGTGAGGGTTGTGCAAGATAGGGGACCAAAGGGATGTTTGCCAGGACAATTGGAGGCGTTTACGAATTCTGACCCAAGCTAATTTCGTCGTGGAGAGCAAAGGGTTATCGCGTAGGGGAGGGGGGATGGCGGGAGAGTGTTGGTGAAGAAATGCTAGTAAAGAGGAAGCAGGAAGTAGCGCTTGTTCTACATGTAAGGCTGTGAAGCGGGAAGTATCATTCAGCCAATCCGATACGTAACGATATAGTGCTGCTAGGTTATAATCTAGTAAATTGGGGAAATGATACCTCCCCTCGCTATCGGTTGCTGGAGGCTAAGGAGTGGTATACGTGCCCGCTTATCTTGCCAAATAAAGGACGCGTACAGCCTGTTGAATAACTGAAGATCATTAGGTTTCAGTAGGAGAGGCAATACTTGTATAGTGTATAGTAATTTGGAAATAAGGTCATTTTAATAAGTGAGGCCCCCCCAAGTAAGAAAGTGGAAGTGAGCTCCAGGCCTCCAAAAGTGCCTTTGTTTGGGCTAAGTGAGGGTCTATGTTGAGTTTGTATAAGCGGGAGAGGTCAATCGGTAGAATAGTACCCAAGTATTTAATATACGGTGAGGGTGCCCAGGAGAAGGGAAAGCCCTGGAGCCATGAACCCTGTGGTTTGGGGCCTAGAGGTAGAGCTACTGTCTTGGCGTAGTTGATTTGGAAGCCGGAGGCTACGTGGAAGGAGTCAAACAACTTCAATAGGGGGGGATCGCGGAGGCGGGGTCTGAAAGGAATATTAACAAGTCGTCTGCAAAGGCTACAACTTTTAATACTACTGTGGGGGACAAATTAATTCCTGATATTGTTTGGGACATCTCTATGATACGTATTAGAGGTTCTAGGGCCAGGTTAAATAATAACGGGGACAGAGGACATCCTTGCCTAGTTCCGCGTTCTAGGTTAAAGGGGCGGAGTTGAGTCCATTTGCTGTGATCATAGTGGAAGGCGTAAGATAGAGTGCACGAAAAAGTGTTAAGAATGTCTTACCAAAATGATGAAACTTAATAAATCTGATTAAATAATTCCATGAGATCCTATCGAACGCCTTATCTGCGTCACAGCTCAGTAAGAGGTTTGAGGATTGTGGCGTGAGGGAAGATGACCATATTGCCGCTATGGCTTTGCGTATATTGGTAGTGGAATGGCGGCCGTTAAGGAATCCTGTTTGTTGAGGCCCTATGAGACGTGCAAGAGGTTTTTGAAGACGGCGGGCCATGATGGAGGACAGTATTTTGAGGTCAGTATTTAGTAGTGCAATGGGACGATAGGAGGTAACTAATGTTGGGTCTTTCCCGGTTAGGGAGAACCACCACCCGCGCCTCATTAAAGGTCGGGGGTGGGGTCCCACCCCCCAGGATATTGTTATACAGCGTAACTAAGTGGGGAATCACCAGGCCAGAAAGGAGTTTGTAATATTCCGCCCCAAAGCCATCTGGACCCGGTGTTTTTCCATTTTTAAGTGAGGTTATTGTCGCTTTGATTTCGGCGTGTGTGATGGGTACTGAGAGTGCGTCGCGTTCTCCTGGGGAGAGTTTAGGCACTTGGGCTGTATGAAAAAGATTTAGTTGGGCGGCACAGTCATCGGGGCCTGCTTTGTAGAAGTCCGCAAAGTAGGTACGAAAGTGATCCACTATGTCATTAGGTTTGGTAAGAATGGTTCCGTCCGAGGTCTTGAGTTTTGAAATTAAGGGTCTAGTCTGGGTCTGGGAGCGTACCAAATTAGCAAGAAGTCGACCTTGTTTGTTGCCAAAGCGGAACAGAGTCTGTTTTTGACGTTGGCATGTACGGTGTGCCTGTTTTGTGGCCAGGGAGTCGTATCGCATCTTGTCATTTTTGTATTTTTGGAGGGTCGTGGAGGTTGAGTCTAAGAGATAAGCTCTATAGCTGCTAAGGAGCTCTGAGTGTGCATCGGAGAGGTGTCTAGAAGTCTCTTTTTTTGTGCGGGGCATATTCCATTATTTGACCCCGAAGCACTGCCTTCGACGCAGACCAAAAAAGGTTGACGTCGTCGACATGCTCAATGTTATCGTCCGTGTAATTATTCCATGCCAGTTCAACGTGAGAGGTGAAGAGACCGGAGGTCATGAGATGCGAAGGAAAGCGCCAGTTCCTAGAATAGGGCACCGGGGTTTCCAATATGATTTCTAGTGTGATATGCGCGTGGTCCGTGAGAGTTATTGGGCCAATGTCTGTCCGTAGGGCACGGTTGGAAAGTAAGCTTGAAACCAGAAAAAGGTCTAGGCGGGAAAAGGATTTGTGCGGGTCGGAATAAAATGTGAAATCCCTGCCCGTAGGGTGGTGGGAGCGCCATACGTCATCCAGGTCAAAATGGGACCTGAGGAAGGTCGGGCCTGTGTGTTGAGCACGTCCTCTAGTCATCGTACGACTGGGTGCTCGGTCTAAAATAGGGTCTGGGACCTCGTTGAAATCACCCCCCACAATCCTACGGGAAGAGTCGTGTAAATGGAGTAATGGCAACAGTGATTTAAAGAAAGTGAGATTGGGGCTATTGGGAGCATAGATGTTAAGTAGTTGTAGGGGTTCTTGTCCCACTGTCAGGCCAAGAAAGGTATATCTGCCTTCTGGGTCATTAATCTCAAGCAAGTCAGAGTATGGGAGACGTTTGTGGAGAAGGATAGTGGTACCACGCGATTTCTGCGTGTGGACGGATGATGTCTGGAAGCCTATCCAGGGGGCGCGTAGAGACTGGTTTGGGGAAGTCCAGTGCGTTTCCTGTAGGAAAATTATGTCAGGATCTAACTTTTTCAAGTATTGTAGTACTTTTTTCCTTTTGATAGGCGAATTAAGGCCTTCCACATTCCAGGACACCAGTTTCAACGATTTGCGTGTAAAAATCTGTGGTTCTATAGGAAGGGTACTTTCAGACATAGTCTCGTGGGTCATGGGGGATACCAAAGCGGGTTCTAAGCTTAACCGTCGAGAACAGTTTAAGTGGGGCCGGGAACCGTCCCAGCATCTGCTCCACAGCCCCATATATATTAGCGATTAGTGTTACCTCCTGCCTATGATTCAAAAGGCTAATCAGAAACATTTTAAACATTTTAAACATTAAGCACCCAACAGGAACATAGGGGTGCCTGCATCTGGAAGATACAAAATGAACCAGAAAACAAACAGAAGAACCATAAACAGTATAACCAAGATTAACCAAAAGGATCCGGGTGGTGATTGGTAAACATACGGTTCGGACCGTGGTTGGATCTAGTCCTGTCCGTGGAGTCCAGCACCGGAGAGTTAGTAAAATCAACCAAAAGGGGAAAAAGTCGTAGGGATCCATTGCATCTCTAGGACCACGCTGAGCCCGTTGTAGAGTCGGAGCTACAATCAAGTTGGGGGGTTCGATGAGCGTTGCCTTGTGGATGTCGATGAGGGGGAATGTGCAGTGTCATCTTCCAATATGGTCAAGGCGTCGTTTGGTGAATCGTAAAAGGTGACTTGGCCGTGAAGGTGAACTCGCAAGCGGGCAGGGTATTGCAGCGTGAACCGCACATTAGCCGCCGCCAATTTGGAGCAGATGGGGGCGAAGGCCCTGCGACGGGCCGCCAGAGATGCGGAGAAGTCCTGGAAGAGGCGTAAAGTAGTTCCATTGTATTCTAGGGTACTGGCTTTCCTATACGCCTGCATGATGCGGATTTTGTCTGAGAAATTCAGCAGTTTAAATATGACAGTGCGAGGGCGGCCTAATGATGGAGAAAGGTCCGGTCCCAGACGATGTACCCGTTCCACAGTCAGCGCTGAACTATCTGCTAGCCCCAGGGCTGTGGGGAGCCATGAGGACACAACGTGGTGTAGTTGAGGACCTTTTACGGTTTCAGGGAGTCCCACTATTCTTAAATTGTTTCTACGGCTCCTGTTCTCTAGGTCGTCAACTTTGTCTATCAGGGAGGAAAGGAGCGAGTCGTGAGATTCCACAGATGTTTGGAGGGGGGTCAGTCCATCCTCCAGAGTGGACACCCTTTCCTCCACCTCAGTCAGTCGTTGTGCTTGCGAGGTGAGCTGGGAGAGCGCCAGGTCAATGGCAGTCGATAGTCGGCCCAATTTTTCATCTAGCAATGGCGAGAGCATAGCTGTGAATTCCGCCATCTGCATGACAGTAGTGGGCGGTGGAGGGGTATTCAGGTGTGGGCTGGAGGGCGGGCTTCCCAGATCAGATGTGGAGTGAGTTGGGGATCGTGTCGAGGCCGATGTACCTTTGCCCTGGGATTTGGTTGTAAGGCGTTTTGAACTTTTTGTGGATGATGCAACAAATTTATCCATGGTGAGGCGTAGGTCTGGCAACTGTAATATGCAGACAATGGGAGTGTCCGGAGAAAATGATATACAGACAGTGCGGAGTGTCCAGAAAAATGATATACAGACAGTGCGGAGTGTCCAGAAAAATTATGATATACAGACAGTGCGGAGTGTCCAGAAAAAATTATGATATACAGACAGTGCGGCGTGTCCAGAAAAATTATGATATACAGACAGTGCGGAGTGTCCAGAAAAATTATGATATACAGACAGTGCGGAGTGTCCAGAAAAATTATGATATACAGACAGTGCGGAGTGTCCAGAAAAATTATGATATACAGACAGTGCGGAGTGTCCAGAAAAATTATGATATACAGACAGTGCGGAGTGTCCAGAAAAATTATGATATACAGACAGTGCGGAGTGTCCAGAAAAATTATGATATACAGACAGTGCGGAGTGTCCAGAAAAATTATGATATACAGACAGTGCGGAGTGTCCAGAAAAATTATATACAGACAGTGCGGGGTGTCCAGAGAAAATTCGTTACTTTTTTTTTTTTTTTTTTTGTTTACTTTGAAAAATAAAATTTATCTGGGCCGCAGAGAAAGGTTTTCTTAGATCTATATACAGTGGGCCAGCAAAGAATTGTGTAGCAATGGGGATCTCATTGGGGCAGAAGGACGAGGTAAGCAGGTGGTGTAGGGCTCCGGTCCAGCACCGAGTTGTGTGGTGGCACTGAGGGGGAGGGGTTGAGCAGGCCCGGGTCTGTCGGGTACCCGTTATCATACGGCACAGGGTTCTCTCCCGCTGCCTCCGCTGATGGGCGACACTGTGGTCCAAACGGTGGGTCACTTCACCTTCAAAGCGGAGGTCGGGGCATGAACACCCGGAGGCGCCGATCGTCTGCACGTGGGGGGCAGGAAGCCTTTCAAGTAGGCCTCTGCACGTGGTGGCGCTCCCGCTATACCAGCGCCGCGGCAGCCGCCCGGTATTCCGGGCAAGCGGAGGCTGGATGGCGGATCGCTGGTGGTCCCCCTCCCTGTGGCAGCAGTATCCAGCCCGTGACTGTGCGGGGGCCGGGCGGAACCCGCGGAAAATTGCGCACCCACTCGGCGTGGGTATGGAGACGGCCGGTATACGGCCTGTGTACCTCCGGGAGTGACAAATGGAGGATCGGCGTGGTCACTGGTGAAAGGTGAGCCTGGATCCTCCTGGGTGCCGACGGTGAACCAGTGGGGGACAGGGGATTCGTCGTCGCGTGGTCTCTGTCGGCGGAGAGCAGTTAAAACGCGGCCATCTTCTCGGCCCGCCTCCCGGAAGTCTTGTCTTAAGTTTTTAAAACAGATATTTTCTCTTTGGGTATAGGAATAAAAGTATAATGTATGATTATATTCACGAAAAATATTCTTAGAATCAAGGTATATTTTATAAATGATTTAGGTAAACTAAAAAAATGGTCGGAGCTGTGGCAATTGAGTTTTAATGTGGATAAGTGCAAGATAATGCACCTGGGATGTAAAAACCCAAGGGCTGAATATAGAATATTTGTTACAGTCCTAACCTCAACATCTGAGGAAAGGGATTTAGGGGTTATTATTTCAGAGGATCTAAGGGTAAGTAGTCAATGTAATAGAGCAGCAGGAAATGCTAGCAGAATGCTTGGTTGTGTAGGGAGAGGTATTAGCAGTAGGAAAAGGGAAGTGCTCATGCCACTGTACAGAGCACTGGTGAGACCTCACTTGGAGTACTGTGTGCAGTACTGGAGACCGTATCTCCAGAAGGATATAGACATCTTAGAGAGAGTTCAGAGAAGGGCTACTAAAATGGTGTACGGCTTGAAGGAGAAAAGTTACCAGGAAAGGCTTAATGATCTTAACATGTACAGCTTGGAAAAAAAGACGAGACAGAGGAGATATGATAGAAACATTTAAATACGTAAAGGGAATCCACAAGGTAGAGGAAGGGAGTATATTTAAAAGGAAACAAAGTAGCAAAACAAGAGGACATAGTCTTAGATTAGAGGGGCAAAGGTTTAAAAGTAACATCAGAAAGCATTATTTTAATGAGAGGGTGGTGGATACATGGAACAGTCTTCCAGTTGAAGTGGTAGAGGCCAAAACAGTAATTGAATTTAAGCAAGCATGGGATAGGCATAAGGCTATCCTAAACAAAAGATAAATCCAGGTAAAGTATCCATGTAATTGGGCAGACTAGATGGGCCGAAAGGTTCTTATCTGCCGACATTTTTCTATGTTTCTATGTTTCTATTGTATTTACAGTAGGAAATAGATGTTCCAATAAGTATTTGTTGAGTATAACTAGTAAATAGTATTGAAGAATAGATTCTGTGATTTTACTAGAAAGGAATTTACTCAGTTTGAGAGGATTAGACATAAATCTAATTTAGGCAGGAGAGACTCAGAGTCTACACTGAAAATAGAGGGTCTTTGTAAGTCAGATTGACCTTTTGATCTGAGATAAGAAATATAAAAATTAAATGGTGGAATTAATTAAGAAGTGCAACACTGCCCTCTTGAGGATAGTAAATATTATATTTAATATAATGAATAGATTGCCAGTGACGTCAAATTGACTATAATTGGAGTCGCACTGTTCGTTGCATTCATACGGGCATTCACGCAGGACATCGCTAGCAGACCATCCCAGGGCAATGCACTCAAGATTTCACACCAAATCTCTATCTAACTCACACCAAATCTCTGACTCACATGCATTGATTATCTGACATTTTTATTATTTTATTATTATTCTTTATTTATAAGGTGCCAGCATATTCCGCCGCACTGTACAATAGGCACAGTATAGACCGGGATACAATACATTGAACAACATTTGACAAATAGTACAGGAGGAGATGAGGGCCCTATTCCCGTAGGAACTCACAATCTAGGAGGGTTGGGGTTGGAAACAGGAGGAGAGGACTGCAAGGTGAGAGTGATTGATGGTTGCGTCAGTGAGTTGGGTGGTAGGCTTCCCTAAATAGGAACGTTTTAAGGGAGCGTTTGACGGAAGAGAAGTTAGGGGAAAGTCTGACAGTACGACAGTACGATTGATAGTCTTCACATATTCCAAAACAATCAAAGAATATTCTAAGGCTGTAACTCATAAAATCCAGATTGGAGGTAATGTATGAAAGCTATTTTTATTAAGATTAAATAAATTATATATATTTGGAGTATTTCTTGCAACAGATAGACTGAGATTTCTCAGATACTGTTAGATCCAGAATCTAAAATATTTCTATTCTGCAGATAGAGATATGAAGAAGAATTGGATATAAGGATTTATCCTAAAGAAACTGTTGCAAAGATTGATATACCAATATATATATATTGAAGTTGGAAATTACTGTGATTGAAATTAATAAGCAGGGAATTATATAACTACAATATAAAAAGTAGAAGATTAGAAGTTTAATTCTCGATATTAGGGGAGGATTCACTAAATAAGTTTTTATTACTTATCATTCTAAAAATAGAATAAGTGATAGCTTATCTTTTGTTGATCCAAGTAGCATAGAGAGATACATATATCTCTACAAGATCTAGCTTGTTAAACATTGGTTTGCTGGGAAATATGTTTCGTTAAGCAGAAATGTTTATTAACCATTTGTGTATTAGTTACTAACTGATAAGGTAAATGATATTAATCATATATGCAGTTACTAACAGGAGATACATATATTGTGAAGCTAGATGTGCTGATGGATTTTGTGGTTTATAAATTTTTGCTTATGATATGAGATTTGAAACTTTTTGTATACTTATAAATATATATATTTTTATCCGATTATTGATTAGTGTATTCTTCAAAGCAAAACACAGACAAATAAAAGAATTTAGGAGAATTTCTAGGAAATATAAACGATTGATATTTGTGTCTCGTATAAATTTGTATAATGTTGTAGTCACGTGCCGAGATAATAATCCCTGACACGTCTACTATGAACTAAGTTAGATTTTACATTCTTTGTCCCCCTAAACACCACTTTAGGGACTGTTCCTATATACTCTTTTAAATCCATATCGTTTCTTAGAATGGGCCAGTGTTTTATAAAAGATTTTTTTAATACTATTTGCTTTGTTGTTATAATCACAAATAAATCGGACTTCCTCTTTTCTAATTTTAGGCTTATATTCAAGTAGATCACTCCTGTCTCTTTGTGCTACATTGGAAATTATTGTGTCTAGATCCGATTCTTTGTAGCCTTTTTTAAAAATCTTTCTTCGGGGTATCCACTTGCTCTCTGAATGTATCTATATCTGTGCAATTTCGTCTTAGTCTAATAAACTGTCCCTTAGGGACACCCTTGAGCCAAGTAGAGTGGTGGCAACTCGTCTGATCTATGTATGTATTCGTGTCTACATCTTTGAAGACAGTCCTTGATTTGATATGTTCTCCCTCTATATAGATCTCTAGATCGAGAAAATTGACTTTTTCCAAACTCCAGTGGTTATCTAATTTAATGCCCCATTCTGGACTATCAAGACTATCAAGAAACAGTTATTATTCCTCTTCTTCCCCTTTCCAGATGAAAAATAATGTCATCTATAAAACGTCTGTAGGCCTGGATCTTCCCTTGCGCCCAGCTACGCAAACCATAGACAAACCTGGTTTCCCAGGCTGCCATATATAGGTTGGCGTAGCTGGGCGCAAACTTAGTGCCCATCGCTATTCATTTTTTGATGAGGAAAACTCTTCTTCAAATTTGAAATAATTATTATTCAAAATAAATTTGACACTGTCTAGAATAAATGATGTTTGGCCACTTATTAGGTTGGATTTAAATATTTCTTCTTCCAATTTAACTAAACCTAATTCGTGGGGTATATTGCTGTATAATGCATTAGCATCGCATGTAACCATGATATAGCCTTTTTGCCAATCGTTCTCTTTCAATACTTGCAATATATTTAAAGTGTCTTTCAAATATGATGGAATGGTACATACTAACGGTTGGAGGAGTACGTCTACGTACTCTGATAAACGGCTGGTTATTGATTCTATTCCCTCCACTATGGGTCTGCCCGGGGGTTTTAATGGGTTTTTGTGCACCTTAGGAAGAATATAGAAATGTGGTGTTTTGGTGTGCTCCATTAATAGATATTCAAACTCTGATTTATTCAGAATACCTTTATCCCAACCCTCCTGAAGAAGAAATGTTAGTTTACATCTTATATCCGTAACAGGATCCATCTTAAGTCTGCCATAGGTGGAATCATTCATTAAAATGAGTTACCTCCTCATTATATAACTCTTTAGACAGAATTACAATCCCCCCGCCCTTGTCGGCGGGCTTTATAACTATAGTTGGATCCTTCTGGAGATTCTTAAGGGCTAGATATTCCTCTTTAGTGAGATTATGGTTATCTATTTTAGTTGATATTTTCTCTACATCTCTCATGACTAGATTTTCATATACTTTTATTTCATCCGAGATCATGTGCCGTGGAAAAAACTTTGACTTATTTCTTAAGAGTTTTGTACAGCATCTCTTTCTAAAGGTTGTTTCAAAAAAAAAAATTTAAACTGAGTTTGCGTTTGAACCTTTGTAGGTCGCTAAAGACTCCAAATTTGTCCAGCTGGTTGGTAGGGGCAAATTTGAGGCCCTTATTAAGGACACTAATTTCTGATCTCGTGAGAATCTTATTACTTAAATTAAAAATTCCTTTCATAGGGATCACCTCCTTTCTCTCTTTTCTCTTCCGTATACGTTTTCCAGCTCTTGACCCTCTTCTAGTCTTTCCCATGGTCTTTCCTGTCCTCCTCCCCTTTCTAATCATATATAGAGATCTCTGTGTTCTCCCTGCCTGTTGTTTTTGTTCAGGGGGTCCTTCCAAAAAACCTCTTCCTCTTGTCTTTCCCCCAATGCCTCATATCTATTCGTCAATGGGATATTATTTTCCATCTCTTCCCTTTCCCTTTTTTCGGAGAGTACATGTAAAATGGAATTTTGTGATGTCCTATTGGTGGGATTATGATTATATGGCTGTTGCTTCCCCATATCTCGTCTGTAGTTATATGTTCTATCCCACTGTCATCTCTCGTTGTCACCTCGATCTCTGAAGGATTGTCTTTCTGGAAAAGAGTAGTGGGAAACTGTCATGCCCCGGCGGCGCTTGCGGTCCCGGCGTCTCTCCCCGTGGCTCCAGGGTCGGCGTCTCCCCCGCGTCCTGTTCCTGCGCTGTATGCGCGTGCGCCGCCGGCGGCTCCGGATTTAGCCCCTCCGGCGGCGCGACGTCATCACACCTCCATGTGACCATTGTTGGCCAATCGGCAGGCAGGGCGCGAGATTTAAACCTTCTCTAACCATTCCTCGATGCCCTTTCGTGGTTCTGCTTGTCTGACCCTTAAGTGCTTATATATTTAACTCTTGACGGATATTCTGTGTATGACCTGGCTTTCTATTTCGACTCATGTACCTCCAAACCCCTTGACTCGGCTATTGTTACTTGACTCTGCTTTTTGCCTGTCCCTTACTTTGGTTCATTGATATATCACTCCTTGCTTATCTGTATTTACACCAGCCACTCTAAGGACTGGTTCCTGTCCTCCTCGTGTGTCCCTGCCAAATAGGTTCACCTCTAGTTATTTTGCGGAACCCAGCCACTACAAGGACTGGTATCGCATATAGGTTTTGGGTCACCTATTGCTTTATTGGTACCGCTGAAGCACACCTCTGAATTTACGTGTGTTGGCCTGACAACAGGTTCACCCCTCGCTATTGCATAACCCAGCCAACTCAAGGACTGGTATCACAATTAGCACTCGGGTCTTCTGTTGTTTCATAGGGCTGACCGCTTTTAACCCTCAGGTACGTGAGTGTGCCTGACATCACGAAAGGGCCATGGACCTAGCAGGGACTGCCCAACAATTATTGGGGTTAGAGAGTCGTTTGGAGGATCAGGATTATCGACTTGATCAATTCGCACAAGCCCTCCAAACATTATTAGCTCGTACTGCACCTACACCCTTAGAGGTGCCTCCTCCCGTTAACCCGCCTATTTCTGAACCATTTGCCATGCCGAGCCCATGTCCCAATTTGCTTCCACCGATACGTTATGGTGGCGATCCTATTGCCTGTAGAGGATTTATTAACCAAATCTCAATCCACTTCGAGCTTAACCCTTGGTCCTACCCCACAGATCGTGCGAAGGTAGCCTTTGTCATTAATCATCTGGCTGATAAAGCATTGTGTTGGGCTAACCCCCTCTGGGATACTGACAAACCCATTGTGTACAACTATCGGGAATTTATGACTGCTTTCCGCAGAGTGTTTGACCCCCCCTGGTCATAAAACCAATGCCGCTAAATCCTTGTTACGCCTGCGCCAAGGTGCTAAATCCCTGGGGGATTACGCACTGGAATTTAGGTCCTTAGCTTCTGAATTAAATTGGAACGATGAGGCTTTGAGCTGTGTTATCCCAACGTCCGGTAGACGACAAACCTATGCAACCTTGACGAAAATTGTCACCTACCGAGGCCCGTTATGACATTGGTGACAGGGAATTGCTAGCCATTATACTCGCCTTAAAAGAATGACGCCACCTCTTGGAGTGGTCTAACTGTCCGTTCTCCATTATCACGGACCATAAGAATCTGATTTACCTGTCTGAAGCTAAACGGTTGAATCCCAGACAAGCCCGATGGGCCCTCTTTCTTACCCAATTTGACTTCATCATTTCTTACAGACCCGGGTCTAAAAATATTAAGGCTGATGCACTCTCCAGACAGCACGAACCCCTATCTACTCAAGTATCGGTACCAGTCCCCATAGTTCCCGAAGGGAAAATCTTAACCTCTCTGAGTACACAGGTCGAATCTCCTTTCTGGAACCTCTTACTGTCGAAACAGTCTCTAGCACCTCCGTCTAAACCACCTAACAAACTGTTTGTTCCTCCCGTAGAGTTACCTACTGTTTTACGACTCTTTCACGAATCCAAATTCGCTGGACATTTTGGGGTAAAAAAGACTCTAAACTTGATTAAAAGAAACCTTTGGTGGCCTACTCTTTCCAATGATGTGAAAGACTACGTGACCACCTGTTTTGTTTGTACCCGTTCTAAACCCTCCCGTCTTAGCCCTACTGGTCTTCTCCAGCCTCTACCTGTCCCTGAGCGCCCTTGGTCTCATTTAGCGATGGACTTCTTGGTGGGTTTAACCCCTTCACTTGGCCATACAGTGATTTTTGTAGTTGTGGATCGCTTCTCTAAAATGGCACATTTTATTCCATTAAGGAAACTCCCCTCCTCTAGTGAGCTAGTACAGATTTTTACCAAAGAAATATTTAGACTTCATGGTGTTCCGACTGTTCTCGTCTCGGACCGCGGTTCTCAATTCATCTCTAAGTTTTGGAGAGGCTTCTGTCACCAGTTAGGTGTCAAACTGTCCTTTTTCCTCCGCGTACCACCCGCAAACGAACAGATTAGCCGAAAGAACCAATCAAACGCTCGAGATTTATTTAAGGTGTTTTATTTCAGACGCACAAGATGATTGGGTTACTCTATTACCATGGGCGGAGTTTGCATATAACAATGCCACATCGCAATCGACTAAGTATTCTCCTTTTGAAATAGTCACTGGTATGCATCCCACCATTTTCCCATCCTCGTTTCCACCCCAGAATATTCCTGCCCTGGAGGAACACCTAGGCAATCTCCGTGTGATGGGAAAAGACTAGAATAAATCTTGAGTCCGCTTCTTTGGCTCAGAAGCGTTCGGCCGACCGCAAGCGCAGACCTCTACCAGTTTACCATGTAGGAGACAGGGTTTGGCTCAGCACACGCCACATCCGGTTGAAAGTCCCTTCCATGAAATTCACACCTCGATTTATCGGTCCATATAGAATACTCCGGTGTATCAATCCCGTATTTTACGCTCTGCAGTTGCCTGTCTCTCTACGTATCCCTAACTCCTTTCATGTCTCCTTACTAAAACCTCTCTCGTGCAACCGTTTTACCCGTCCCGACTCTCCTCCTCCTCCTCCTGTAGTGGTAGACGGGACTCCCGAGTATGAAATTGAGTCCATTCTAGATTCCCGTCCTTTTCGTAACCGGTTGCAATATCTGGTTCATTGTACTGGCTATGGTCCCGCGGATCGCACATGGGTTTCGTCGCGTGACGTTCATGCTCCCCGGTTGGTATCCGCTTTTCATCGTCGTTTCCCCGATCGACCGGCTCCTGGCCGCCCGGTGGGCGTTCCTCGGGGTGGGGGTGCTGTCATGCCCTGGCGGTGCTTGCGGTCCCGGCGTCTCTCCCCGCGGCTCCAGGGTCGGCGTCTCCCCCGCGTCCTGTTCCTGCGCTGTATGCGCGCGCGCCGGTGGCGGCTCCGGATTTAGCCCCTCCGGCGGCGCGACGTCATCACACCTCCATGTGACCATTGTTGGCCAATCGGCAGGCAGGGCGCGAGATTTAAACCTGCTCTAACCATTCCTCGATGCCCTTTCGTGGTTCTGCTTGTCTGACCCTTAAGTGCTTATATATTTAACTCTTGACGGATATTCTGTGTATGACCTGGCTTTCTATTTCGACTCGTGTACCTCCAAACCCCTTGACTCGGCTATTGTTACTTGACTCTGCTTTTTGCCTGTCCCTTACTTTGGTTCATTGATATATCACTCCTTGCTTATCTGTATTTACACCAGCCACTCTAAGGACTGGTTCCTGTCCTCCTCGTGTGTCCCTGCCTAATAGGTTCACCTCTAGTTATTGCGGAACCCAGCCACTACAAGGACTGGTATCGCATATAGGTTTTGGGTCACCTATTGCTTTATTGGTACCGCTGAAGCACACCTCTGAATTTATGTGTGTTGGTCTGACAACAGGTTCACCCCTCGCTATTGCATAACCCAGCCAACTCAAGGACTGGTATCACAATTAGCACTCGGGTCTTCTGTTGTTTCATAGGGCTGACCGCTTTTAACCCTCAGGTACGTGAGTGTGCCTGACAGAAACCAGGTTTGTCTATGGTTCGAGTAGCTGGGCGCAAGGGAAGATCCAGGCCTACAGACGTTTAATAGATGACGTTTTTTTCATCTGGAAAGGGGAAGAAGAGGAATAATAACTGTTTCTTGATAGTCTTGATAGTCCAGAATGGGGCATTAAATTAGATAACCACTGGAGTTTGGGAAAAGTCAGTTTTCTCAATCTAGAGATCTATATAGAGGGAGAACATATTAAATCAAGGACTTTCTTCAAAGATGTAGACAAGAATACATACATAGATCAGATGAGTTGCCACCACTCTACTTGGCTCAAGGGTGTCCCTAAGGGACAGTTTATTAGACTAAGATGAAATTGCACGGATATAGATACATTCAGAGAGCAAGCGGATACCCTGAAGAAAGATTTTTTAGAAACAGGCTACAAAGAATCGGATCTAGACACAATAATTTCCAATGTAGCACAAAGAGACAGGAGTGATCTGCTCGAATATAAGCCTAAAATTAGAAAAGAGAAAGAGGAAGTCCGATTTATTTGTGATTATAACAAAAATCAAATAGTATTAAAAAAATCTTAAAAAAACCACTGGCCCATTCTAAGAAACGATATGGATTTAAAAGAGTGTATAGGAACAGTCCCTAAAGTGGTGTTTAGGGGGACGAAGAATGTAAAATCTAACTTAGTTCATAGTAGAAGTAAGAAGCAGGATAACACTAAAAAGAACCATTTTTGGCTTAAAGATGGCTTCTATCAGTGCGGTTTATGTTTGGCCTGTAGGTCGACTGGAAATAAGAAGAATTACACCAATTTGTATTTTAACCGTAAACAAAATAAAATCGTAAAAATAGGTGATATCCTTAATTGTTGCTCCAAAAATGTCATATATATGTTAGAATGCCCCTGCGGCCTGTGTTATATAGGGCACACAAAAAGGGCTCTTAATATTAGAATAGCTGAACATGCGAGAAATATCAAAAACGGCTATGAAAAACATTCAGTTTCTCTCCACTGTAAAACACATCATAATAGCTCTCCCGTAGGTTTAAAATTTTGGGCAATAAAACAGATTAAGAAAATAGAGATTGAGGAAGATCTACCTAACAAATTAGGAAAGGAAGAGATGAGACACATCTTTGAAAATGGTACACTAGTACCGAACGGTTTAAACGATGATTTCAAGGTCATTCATTTTCTTTAATACTCATTTAGAGCTCCGCCAGCTCCACATCCGGTAGGGTATATAATTCATGTAACGTATGGTTACTTTAGTTAGCACTATTCTTATTTAGGACACTCGGTGATCGGCGTGTCCGCGTACGCGGTCTAGGGGAAATATCTAATAATACAAAGGGATAATTGATAATACAGAAATGTACCATACAATAATGATGACTGTATAAGCTGATTGAAAGTTCATGAGAAAAGTTCCTAGAACAAAGGAAAAATATAATAGTGAAGTCCAGTCATAACAACAGATGGGAAAATGAAGGGGGGGAGATGGCATTGTTCAACTTGCATTGCTTCTGAGAGGATCCCCTTCCTGAGCTCCTGCACATCTCTGCAAGCCTGATCCGGTTGCTGCTGTTTATTTTCCTGGACTGTTCCTTCTAATTCCTACAAGTCATTATAGGGTATGACCTGTAAAACATCCAGGACCCAAAGGAATACCAAGACCTGAGAGAAGCCAGTTATTAAAGGTTATCGGCATCCAAATATTGGAGAACCTACGGACGATCCAGGATCCCGAAAGGATATCAAGGCCGTAAGACGAGTCTACCTCTGAGAGCTATTGGGTGAGCCATAGAAACACCCACAGGCGAAGTGATCGAGCCTAATGAGGCTCTGGAGAGTGTGAGTGGATTCATCTCCCCCCTTCATTTTCCCATCTGTTGTTATGACTGGACTTCACTATTATATTTTTCCTTTGTTCTAGGAACTTTTCTCATGAACTTTCAATCAGCTTATACAGTCATCATTATTGTATGGTACATTTCTGTATTATCAATTATCCTTTGTATTATTAGAATTTCCCCTAGACCGCGTACGCGGACACGCCGATCACCGATTTTTCTTTTTTCTGTTGATTTGGTGCGGATTGGGACCGCACTTTTGGTGCTTTGGGCAACGGGGTTATATTTTCCATTTTTGCTCTAGTGTCCGTTCCCCACAATTTTTTTGTTTTATATAGGACACTCACTAATCAGACATTAGGTGCACTATTGTGGATATAGATACTCATTCCTTATCCACATTTAATATGGTATATTTTTAATAAATAGCCATGCTATTATACACGTAGCATATGGCTACGATTGGTAACTATTTCATCACTTTATTATAACTTAATTGATTTACCATATATTAGGCAGACCAGCACCATTGTGGATGTAGATATTCCCACATTTTTTCAACATGATACAGTTTTGATAATGACATTATATGTCACACACCTTAAACTATAGGTTCACAGTAAATTTATCACTAAGCAATTCTGGGAAGAGGAATGCACAATTTATAGAGCATGTTAGAATTTATAACTACAGAAATACAGTGGCAAGAAAAAGTATGTGAACCCTTTGGGATTACGTGGAGTTTTGCATGAATTGGTCATAAAATGTGCTCTGATCTTCATCTAAGTCACAACAATTTGAAAAACACAGTCTGCTTAAAATAATACAACACAAACATTATATGTTTTCATGTGTTTATTGAACATAACATGTAAACATTCACAGTGCAGGGTGGAAAAAGTATGTGAACCCCTAGCCTAATGACTTCTTCAAGAGCTAATTGGAGCCAGGAGTGAGCCAACCTTGAGTCCAATCAGTGTGATATTATTGGATGTGTTGCTGAATGCTGTCCTGCCGTTTAACCCTTTCACTGCTGAAGACGTGTGGGGCACGTCCTCATTGATGCACGTTACATGCTGAGGACGTGCCCCACACGTCATCAGCTGTGCGGGAACCCCGGCGGAGATACTCACCTCTCTGTCCGGGGTCCCACGGCGTTCTGACTTCAGCGTCCTCAGACGCTGAAGTCAAGCTCCTCCCGGCGTAAATGACGTCATCGCGCCATGCGCGATGACGTCATTTCCAGGCGACCCCCCGGCAATGCCGGGAGATAGCCTGGAAGGGAGGGGGGGATCCGTTCGGATCACTCTCCCTCCCGATCGGGAAGGAGCAGCGCTAAAAGCCAGGCACCGCTTAAAAGGGGAGAGTCTCCCCTTTTAAGCGGTGCTTGGCTTTAACCCCTCAAGTGCCGGGTTGCACTTCAGCGCCTTGCGGCGCCGAAGTGCAGCCTATCTCCGGTGGGGGCCGCCATCTTTGATGGCGGCTCCACCCCCGGGTCTCCCCTCGCTGCCTGACATCATCACGCATAGCGTGATGATGTCAGATAGCTGGGGAACCCCTAGCTGCCGGGGATTTCCCAAGGAAATCCCCTGGTGGAGATAGGGGGTTCTTGTGAACCCCGATATCTCCAGAACCGTGGCAGCTAGGGGGTCAATGAGGGTGTAATTTGAAGGGCCTGAGCATGGCCTTTCAAATGATACCAAACATGACTAGGTAAAAAGTAAAAAAAATAATAATGAAAATAATAATGAAAATAATAAATAAATTTAATGTTTTTATTAATGCAGCAATATTGTTCGCATTTCAATTATAATGTGAACAATGATGCTGCACTAATGATTTTTTTCTATGGGGTGTGTTTGCTAAAAATCACGTAATTCCCCCCACAAAATGTAACAAGTCCCCATTTCAAATTTTTGTACAAGCGCACCCCATAGAAAACATAACCACAAACGCTCATGTGCTAAAATGTGAAAATAACACTTTACACACTGCAGATGATTAAAAATTCAATTTTTATTGTATTTTTTGTTATAATATACAGGCAGAACATGACGTATACATATAAAAATGATATGTTATGAATCTGCAGAGTCTGCCGGAAAGAACGATATATAATATGTCTGGGTCATTTATTAAAATGTGGCTTTAAATCGCGTTTAAACATGATGAGCGAAAGTGGTAAAAATGAGCTCAGCACACAGTGGTGAAATGCCTCAGCAGTGAAGGGGTTAAAAACACACACCAGTTTTGGGTTTACTGGTTTCAAGGAGCACTGCCTGATGTGAACCATGCCTCGCAGAATAGAGCTCTCAGAAGACCTACGATCAACAATTGTTGACTTGCATGAAGCTGGAAAGGATTACAAAAGTATCTCCAAAAGCCTTGATGTACATGTGTCCACGGTAAGACAGACTGTCTACAAATGGAGAAAGTTCAGCACTGTTGCTACTCTCCCTAGGCGTGGTCGTCCTGTAAAGATGACTGCAAGAGCACAGCGCAGAATGCTTAATGAGGTAAAGAAGAATCCTAGAGTGTCAGCTAAAGACTTACAGAAATCTCTGGCACATGCTAACATTTTTGTTGACACATCTACAATAAGGACAGCATTAAACAATAATGGAGTACATGGGAGGACACCACGGAGGAAGCCATTGCTGTCCAAAAAGAATATTGCAGCATGTTTGAAGTTTGCAAAAAAGCACCTGGATGTTCCACAGCACTACTGGCAAAATATTCTGTGGACAGATGAAACCAAAATTGAGTTGTTTGGAAAAAACACACAACACTATTTGTGGAGAAAAAAAGGCACAGCGCACCAACATCTAAACTTCATCCCCACTGTAAAACATGGAGGAGGGAGCATCATGGTTTGGGGCTGCTTTGCTGCCTCAGGGCCTGGATGGATTGTTGTCATTGATGGAAAAATGAATTCCAGAGTTTATCAAGACATTTTGCAGGAAAACGTAAGACCATCTGTCCACCAACTGAAGCTCCGCAGAGGATGGGTGATGCAACAGGACAATGACCCTAAGCATACAAGTAATTTAACAAAAGAATGGCTTCAACAAAACAAAATACGCCTTCTGGAGTGGCCCAGTCAGAGTCCTGACCTCAACCCGATTGAAATGCTATGGCATGACCTTAACAGAGCGATTCACACTAGACATCCCAAGAATATTGCTACACTGAAACAGTTTTGTGAAGAGGAGTGGTCCAAAATTACTCCAGATCGTTGTGCAGGTCTGATCAGCAACTACAGGAAATGTTTGGTTGAGGTTATTGCTGCCAAAGGAGGGTCAACCAGTTATTAAGACCAAAGGTTCACATACTTTTTCCACCCTGCACTGTGAATGTTTACATGTTCTGTTCAATAAAAACATGAAAACATATGTTTGTGTTGTATTATTTTAAGCAGACTGTGTTTTTCAAATTGTTGTGACTTCAATTGTGACTTTCAATTGTTGTGAAGATCAGAGCACCTTTTATGACCAACTCATGCAAAACTCAACGTAATCCCAAAGAGTTCACATACTTTTTCTTGCCACTGTAGTTCATCTATTTGGCTGTATATGATGTGGATCTGGGGAAGTTTTCTATTTATCCATCTAGTTTATAGTTAACATCTAATTACGTCCTCTCCCTCTGGACAGAGCTATGCAAGGCAGCGTCATATGGACAGAGAGAAAACTGGGGTGTTGTTCCATTGCTTCATTCTTGTTATGCGCCGAACGGACATGGTGGAATGCATGTACTGGTCGGAAGTACAGCGTGACAAGCAGGGTGAGACGCAAGCGCCGCTGGAGCGCATGCGCAAGATGGCGGCGCCCTTTGGAACGCGTGTTTGGAGGCGTGGAACGCACACCAATCGTTGATTCGAACATGTGGGGACAGTTTTCATTAACAAGAGGACACACTATATATATATTTTGTTTAAGATTGCCTGTAAACCAGCAGAGGAAGCCACAACACGTGGCGAAGCGCGTCCTGGTCACCTGGTTGCGCCAGGTTTAATTTCTTTTAATATTTTTAATAAATTTTTATTTGCACAAGTCTCTGGTGTTCTGGAAATCTTATGGGTTTTCATGGACTTAACCTACTAATAAGGCCATAAGCTCCACCAAACGTGAGTTGGTACTTCGATATCTCTATTTCCACATTGTTATCAGTGGATCTGCACAAGGAAGTTTGCTTGTTTTTATGTCTTGCATATATCTAAATTGGAAGAAGATCCTTCTCATCTAAAGGGTGTGGTTCACCTTTTATATAGAAGCAAAGGACCCGAACGCACACACCCACTCAGAGCCAGTGTTGGGGCTCTCTATTTGTGAGTGGGATCAGTACGTAATTACTTATATTGTACACTGTATAAATCGCTCTGCACTATTATGTCATTTGCTTCTTTTTATGTTACCCATATGGAGGATACAAAATAAGAGAACTACCATATGATCCAAGAGCGACTACCATAGCACCGCCAGATAAGTATTTTTCATATATTCGACACTAGGGATGAGCTGTTCGGTTCGGAGTTCGCATCGAACATAGCCTGTTCATTTGTTCGCGAACTCCGAACATTTCCGGGTGTTCGCCGCGTGTTCGCCCACAATGCACCACAATGGACCACAATGCACTTTCCCACTGGCCTGAAGCTCGTAATTGGCTACAGCCTTGCACCTGACCACAGGTCTGGTGCAAGACAGGTTCAACACTATGCCAATCACAGCTCAGAGTCCTGATTGGGCAAATTTTGCCCAATCATAGGCTCACAGAGCTAAATCTCGCAGCACACTATATAAGGTTTCTACTCAGCGCTTCTGCACACATTTGAGAGGAGATTTCAGAGGAGATAGTTGTTCTGTGTTCTTATTGCCGGTCTGCCACGCTACTGGGGGGGGGTCTGGGGGGTCTCATTTCTACAAAATATTTGGGAATTGAGGTGATCTGTGTCTTGTCACACAGCCAGTACCACGCAGTATTTGGGGGTCACAAATTTCTACAAAATATTTGGGAATTGAGGTGATCTGTGTCTTGTCACACAGCCAGCACCACGCAGTATTTTGGGGGGGTCACTAATTTCTACAAAATATTTGGGAATTGTTATAATCCGTGTGTTCTCACTGGCTGCCACCCATCAAGGGGTCTCACTGATTTATAGGAGGTTTCTGAGATTTGTAATCTGTGGCTTCTCAGTGCCACCCAGCAGGGGGTCTCACTGATTTATAGGAGGTTTCTGAGACGTAATCTGTGGCTTCTCACTGCCACCCATCAGGGGGTCCCACATACTTCTAGCAAATTTATGCGAATTGTAATTTGTGTCTCCTCACTGCCAGCTATCAGGGGGTCACACTGATTTATAGGAGGTTTATGTGAATTGTAATTTGTGTCTCCCCACTGCCATCTATCAGAGGGTCACACTGATTTATAGGAGGTTTCTGAGACTAGTAATCTGTGTCTTCTCACTGCCACCCATCAGGGGGTCCCACATACGTCTAGCAGATTTATGCTAATTGTAATTTGTGTCTTGTCACTGTTGCCAGCTATCAGGGGGTCCTATCAGGGGGTCAAACTGATTTATAGGAGGTTTCTGAGACTTTTAATTTGCGTCTTCTCACTGCCACCCATCAGGGGGTCACACTGATTTATAGGAGGTTTCTGAGACTTTTAATTTGTGTCTTCTCACTGCCACCCATCAGGGAGTCACACTGATTTAAAGGAGGTTTCTGAGACTTGTAATCTGTGTCTTCTCACTGCCACCCATCAGGGGTCCCACATACTTCTATCAGATTTATGCGAATTGCAATCTGTGGCTTCTCGCTGCCACCATCAGGGGGTCACACTGATTTATAGGAGGGAATTGTTATCTGTGTCTTGTCACTGGCTGCCAGCTATCAGGGTGTTTCACTGAGTTATACCAGAGTTCTGTAAATCTTTAATCTTTATACCAGAGTTGAGTCAGAGTTCTGTATATATTTAATCTATATATCACTCACCAGGTCTGAAAGAACAAAAAGGACAGGCAGACGCTCCCAGACACAGATAAGAGGGCAAGCAGCCTTTGCGTTGGGAGGCTGAGCCTCTGGTCGTGGTGGACGTGGTGCATCCTCTGCAGGAGCACGCTTGTCCTTTCTAACTGGTGCTGGCCATCTTCTTAGGCAGCAGCAACATACAGAGGATTTGGTGGATTGGCTAACTAGGCCATCCTCATCCTCCGAGTCCTCTGCCAGCCAGGCTTGTAGTGCCTTACGGTCCACCTCCGCTGCCAAAGCATCTAATGCAGCCTCCATGTCCACAGCTACTCCTGCCGTAGCCTCGCTATCACACACGGAGGAGTCAGCTGAATTGTTTGACTACAATGACAGTGACATGCTGCTTGAGGATGTGCAGCAAGTACAGTGCTCTGATTCAATCTCTGAGGTTGAGGAAGGGAGTATAATCAACCTAGAGGAAGGGGGTGCCAGTGATAACACACAAATAACTGGCACTCATGTTGCCCCAGCAGCTGCAGCATACTGCCAAGTTGGCTCCAGTGGCGAGGAGATAGGGGGTGAAGATGACATTGATGATGAGGTCACTGACTCCACCTGGGTGCCAGATCGAACACAGGAATCAAGTGAGGAGGAGGGGGAGGAGGAGGAGGCACAGCAAACACGAGGCACAACATCCTCTATGACCAACCGTAGCACTAGCCAGTCCAAGGCATCAGATGTCAGAGCTGCTCCGGTGCAGAGCGCTGTTGTCTCAAAGCACACACGCAGGAACTCTGCTGTCTGCTGGGAGTTCTTTAAGAAATGTGCAGCAGACCCCACCATTGCTATTTGTAATCTATGTCAGATGAGGCTTAAGCGTGGGAAAGACACCGGACACTTGGGTACCACGTGCTTGAGGCGACATATGACCTCCTGCCACACATCCCGTTGGCGCAAAACTTTGTGTAGGTCCTCCTCCTCCTCATCTGTCTCTACCCCCACTGTATGTCCTGCCATGTCATTGCCTACAATCTCCACTGACAGGGATGATGCTACAGTAATGGATGTACCAGCTCCTTCCTCACAATGTGACAGCATCCCATCAGGTGAAGATTTACGCAGTCAGATTACGTTGCCGCAGTGTCTGCAGCGTAAAAAAAATATAGTCCCAACCATCCCCAAGCACAGAGTCTAAATGCCAGCTTAGAAAAATTACTCGCATTGCAGCTGTTGCCTTTCCAGCTGGTGGACTCTGCTCCCTTCCATGAATTTGCTTAATGTGCTGTACCACAGTGGCAGGTTCCAAAACCCCATTACTTTTCACGCAAGGCCATTCCAGCACTATACAAGCACGTGGAAGACAATGTTATCGAGTCATTGGGAAAGGCAGTCAGCAGCAAGGTGCATGTGACTTTAGACACGTGGTCCAGCAAGCATGGACAGGGTCGTTACATTTCCTTTACGGCACACTGGGTAACTCTGATTGCAGCTGGGAGGGATCCAAGATGGGGCTCTGTGCTGGAGCTTGTTCATCCACCACGCCTCCAGAAAGCTGCTTGTATGAGGTCTGTCTGCTCCACCACCACCACCTCTCCATCTTCCTCCTCCTCCTCCTCCTTCTGTGTCTCTGGCGAAGTGGCAGTTAAACCGACACCTGACAGGGTCTACGCATTGGCTCAAGCAAAAAGAAGCCATACTGTGCTTGAGCTGGTTTGTTTAGGGGACAGGAGCCACACCGGGCCAGAAATTCTGTTAGCTCTGCAGGGCCAGGTGCAGAGATAGTTAACACCACGCCAGCTTCAGTCGGGAATGATCGTCTGCGATAATGGCAGCAACCTTCTCTCCGCCCTACGCAAGGGTAAATTGACGCATGTACCATGCCTAGCACACGTCCTAAATCTAGTGGTACAGCGTTTCCTAACCAAGTACCCAGGGCTGACAGAGCTTCTCAGCCAGGCCAGAAAAGTCTGCAGCCACTTCAGATGGTCATTCCCAGCAAGCGTTCGCCTGGCAGAAATTCAAAGAGAAGAGGGGTTACTGTATTATAGTACTTGCTGGCCTGGCAGTCTGGCACCAAAAGCACAATATCTGGGTGCACTGACGCCCATTACCAGATTCATATATTTTTAATATAGGACCACATGGTCCACCCCTGCATTCTTCCACAATACTACAGAGGGGTTACTGTATGATAGTACTTGCTGGCCTGGCACCAAAATCACAATATCTGGGTGCACTGACGCCTTTACAAGATGCATATCTTTTTAATATAGGACCGCAAGGTCCACCCCTGCATTCTTCCACAATACTACAGAGGGGTTACTGTATGATAGTACTTGCTGGCCTGGCACCAAAAGCACAATATCTGGGTGCACTGACGCCTTTACCAGATGCATATCTTTTTAATATAGGACTGCAAGGTCCACCCCTCATTCTTCCACAATACTACAGAGGGGTTACTGTATGATAGTACTTGCTGGCCTGGCAGTCTGGCACCAAAAGCACAATATCTGGGTGCACTGACGCCCAGTACCAGATGCATATCTTTTTAATATAGGACCGCAAGGTCCACCCCTGCATTCTTCCACAATACTACAGAGGGGTTACTGTATGATAGTACTTGCTGGCCTGGCACCAAAAGCACAATATCTGGGTGCACTGACGCCTTTACCAGATGCATATCTTTTTAATATAGGACAGCAAGGTCCACCCCTGCATTCTTCCACAATACTGCAGAGGGGTTACTGTATGATAGTACTTGCTGGCCTGGCACCAAAATCACAATATCTGGGTGCATTGACGCCTTTACAAGATGCATATCTTTTTAATATAGGACCGCAAGGTCCACCCCTGCATTCTTCCACAATACTACAGAGGGGTTACTGTATGATAGTACTTGCTGGCCTGGCACCAAAAGCACAATATCTGGGTGCACTGACGCCTTTAACAGATGCATATTTTTTTAATATAGGACCGCAAGGTCCACCCCTGCCTTCTTCCACAATACTACAGAGGGGTTACTGTATGATAGTACTTGCAGGACTGGCACCAAAAGCACAATATCTGGGTGCACTGACGCCTTTACCAGATGCATATCTTTTTAATATAGGACAGCAAGGTCCACCCCTGCATTCTTCCACAATACTGCAGAGGGGTTACTGTATGATAGTACTTGCTGGCCTGGCACCAAAAGCACAATATCTGGGTGCACTGACGCCTTTACCAGATTCATATATTTTTAATATAGGACTGCAAGGTCCACCCCTGCATTCTTCCACAATACTACAGAGGGGTTACTGTATGATAGTACTTGCAGGCCTGGCACCAAAAGCACAATATTTGGGTGCACTGCCACTGCACTGCCACTGACGCCTGTATCAGATTCATATCCTGACGCCGGTGTGACGGCATTGTTGCCGACGCTAAAGGCCCAATTTTAAAGCACCTATTGTTACTTTCATCCAAAGCCTGCATAAGTTTCACAATAATTTAGCCAAAAAATCACTAAACTTTTTCTACGTGTCCGAAAATGTCTCCTCTTTTCATACAGACTGCCGCCCCAAGCAGTTGTTTATGGATAGATTAAAGGAAAAGCATTTACCGTCATATGAAACATCATTTTTTTTGTTTTTAAGTGTTTCTATACATCCTAGAAATCCGCCACTTCATGGGCAGGTTATGGGGACCTCCTAGGCACGATATTTGAAGGAATTTTTTGTTTTTATTTTTAACCCTTATTTTATGGAAAACTCACTGTCCCTTTAAAAATGTTTTATTTTTTAAACTTTTTGTCCTTGTTTAGTGTCCCCCAGGGCACTAGCCGGACCCCCATAAACCTTTTATGGCAAATATCTAGCATATATGCCCTCTTGGAGGGCACTCTAAAAATCGAATTTTCAGCCCCATTGACTTGTTTTGAGTTTGAGTTCGGATTCGAACATTTGGAAGGTTCGGGTTCGAATACGAACCGAACTCGGGGGTGTTCGGCTCATCCCTATTCGACACACTGGTTTGGGGGAAACCACTAATTTCTGGTTGGCTGTGGAGAATTGGTGGCAGTACAAGCAGGGGCGCCTACCACTCTTTCTTTGTTCAATATCCAGATCTTATCCAATGCTACTTAAAATAAAAATCTATTTGTATTCTTAAAACTTGCAAAAAATGTTGAAAAAGATTTGCAAACATTTGCTAAACTATTAATGTTGTTTTCACAGATTTCTGTTAGGTTACAAAATGGAAAGCTATGAATCTGTGGAGAAACTTTTGGATAACAAAGGTAACCAACAACTGTTGTTGTTATTGTAGCGCTTACTCCCGGAGGAGCCGCTGAATAAACCTCGGGATAGTCTCACCCGCACTAGGAAATAACTATACACCAGCACTGTTGTGGATTTTTATATATTATATTCTTTACTGATCCCAATAAAGCAGCATATAATACGCATATACGGTATTTGAGTAACAAGAATTCGTAAAGCGGGAAAAAACACGTGGCGGTGAAAGAAAACCGGTTTACCCCCTCAGTTCTGGAGTGTAAGTCCCTTGAATAATAGCTCAAAAATATATATGTGTGTTGTCTGGGGTACCCGGGTACTGTGTTCAACTGGCCAGTGAACGAAAAGAGCAATCTTCGACTAGTCACCGTTGGGGCCCTGTAAATATAAACAATATTGCAGCATGCAGTTCTGTTTTGGATGGTGGCCTGGGAGGCCTCTCACCCATCCGATGAACGAAACTGTCCAGCACTCAATGCCTCGACCAAAAGATCTTCTCCGCTTTGTACTGGGACTCCGTGCCACTGAATCTGCTCCCTGTTTGCCAAATCTCCGCAACTGGAACAACGATCCGCCGCCTGCACTCCCAATCGATCAGCGCGGTCTCCTAACTCGGGGTCCTGCCGGATCCAGCTTGTCCTCCAGACCTCTCAGCACTACGTAGGTAGGTATCAACACGGTCACTGTCCCGATCTCCATCACCAGTAAGACAGCGTCTGTACTCCGGCCTGGTTGCGATCCCTGACAGCTCCAACGTGCGTCCTCCACCTTTCACTGCTCCGCTCACTCTGCCCATGCCTTGCACGAGGCTGCTGATCTCTTTCCTCTTCCTGTACCACCTCCTTCCTGTCCTCACGCAAAGGATGATGGTAGATGTAGTTCGGTTTTGTCCAGCATAGTCCACAATGTCTCTGTCTCCCTCTGGTGGCAGCAATAGTTCAATGCACCAGAATACAGTGTTTTTAAAGCAGCGCTACACTCCCCCCCCTAAACTCTTTGGTCCCTCCAAGGGAGTGTAACAGATACATAACATTGCAATATTTACATTAAGCAATACATTCAGGCTCAGTAGCAGACATATAATGGGTCAGATATACATCCTCAAGCTGACTCATGTCCCTGACTACCTCAGCTAGCGTAGCAGACACTTCGGGCAGCCTTCGCACAGTGGTAACAGCTTCTTCAGTGCTATGTCCCAGTGAATCATAGGTAAGTCTCTGAGGGGGCCGGATCGAACGTTTTTGACTTAGATTTATCAATTTCCTCTTCAGTTGGAAGAGCCACATTTACAGGCTCAATTCTCTCTTCTACAACCGGAGCAGACACCTCTTCAGAGTACGAGCCTTCCAGTGAAGGCATAGAACTATAGTCTATTGATACATCTTCTAGAATTTCAGGAACTTCCACGGTTTCAGGTACTTCAGGTCTGAATTCTGGAGTATCAGGCCTCAGGCTACTATCATACTGATCAGAGGCCGGAATAACTTCTTCAGGCTCAGGTGGGCGCACCCAGCTCAAACACCAGTCCTCTTCCTCACTGTCTTCTTCACTTTCTCTGACAGAACATAACCGCTGAGACCGAGTAACAGGAGCCGAACAAGGAACAGGCGGATTAGGCAAGGAAAATTCATCTCCAACTGGTATCCGTACTGCCTCTCTCAAAGGTAACAGATGATTTCTGTGCCAGTTCTTTAGAGGCCGACCTTTCCATCCGGATGGGTTTGGTATACCGGCAGACCAGGCAGTTGCTTGCAGACAATGTAAATTTGAAAACTCCATCTATCGGCCAGTTTGTGCCTTGCAGAAACACCCAAGTTGTTTAACAAAACCCTATCACCGGGCTGTAGGTCCTGTACCCGAACTCTCAAATCGTAATTTCGCTTGTTTCTCTGCTCTCTATCTTCTGAGGTCAAACGGGCCTGTTCAAATGCAGCAGCTAGGTTTCTCCTGAGTCTGTCCACATAATTTTTGTAGGAAGTGACAGACGTCTGGTCAAGAGATAGGCCAAAAGCTAAATCAACTGGCAGTCGAGCCTCTCTTCCAAACATGAGACGATAAGGTGAGTACCCAGTTGCATCACTCTCAGTACTATTGTACGCATGCACCAGCGTAGCTAGGTGACAGCTCCAACTCTGTTTCTCTTTAGCTGACAGTGTCCCCAACATATTCAGTAGAGTGCGATTAAACCTTTCTGGTTGAGCATCACCTTGGGGGTGATATGGAGAAGTTTGAGTCTTCTGAATTCCTAGTACTTCTAACAATTGCCCGTCAAGTCGGCTCTCAAAGTCTCTGCCTTGATCTGAGTGGATTCTTTGTGGTAGGCCATAATGAACGAAAAACTTCTCCATTGAAACTTTTGCTACTGTAGGAGCACGTTGGTCTTTTGTAGAGAAAGCTTGGGCATAACGAGTGAAGTGATCAGTCATTAATAAAATATTTCCCTGCCCACTAGCATCAGGCTCTAAGCACAGGAAATCAATGCACACCAAGTCCATGGGTCCTTGACTTTGCAGGTGGCTCATTGGAGCAGTTCGGGTTGAGAGGGTCTTCCTCTGAATACACCTCAAACACGAATGGCAGTAACTTTCAACTTCAGATCTCATACAGGGCCAATAGAATGTCTCGCACCAGTTTAAAAGTTCTCTCTGCACCCAAATGTCCATGATCATCGTGCAATGCTCTCAACACACTTTCTCTGTTCTTCTCTGGGAGGAACAATTGTTGCATTTCTTCAGCATTGTTCGAGGGGCCCCTTTGGTAGACCACCCCATCTAACATCTTCAGCCACTCCCATTCTTTATAGACCAAACGAGCTCCTTCGGGGGAATTAGTCAGCAGAAATCCCTTTTTGACCCGCGGTCATTGCTTTCATTGTCAATCCGATCAGGGGATCTCCAGCTTGATCTGCTCCCTGGTCCTGTTTCAAGAGAGTAGGTAGGCTTTCACTCCTTAGCTGTGTAGGATTACAATAAAGTTCTGGAACGCCCGCAGCCATAACTCCTATAGCTTCTGCCCCAATCGCCCCCTTGACCCGGCGCTCGGCCCCTTGACATAAGGCTTGACATCAGGAGTCAACTGAGTCCATTCTGTATTATAAGGCCTTCTTTACAAAGCATCTGCATCTCGATTATTTACTCCAGGGCGATACTTGAGGCTGAACCGGAACCCTGACAAAGCGGCTAACCACCGATGTCCTGTCGCATCCAGTTTCGCAGTAGTAAGGACATACGTAAGAGGATTGTTGTCGGTCTTTATCACAAATTCGGCCCCATAGAGATAATCTTTCAGCTTGTCCACGACCGCTCACTTCAAGGCCAAGAATTCCAATTTGTGAGTAGGGTAATTCTTCTCTGAAGGCAAAAGACTTCGGCTCACATAAGCTACAGGCCTCAGCACACCATCGTATTCTTGATACAAGACTTCCCCTAGACCTTCTCTGCTGGCGTCCACATGCAATTTGTACGGTTTATGAGGATTAGCGTAAACCAGGACGGGAGCTCTCTTTCAGCTTCATAAAAGCACTTTCACATTGATTAGTCCACTCTTCTTGGATGGGTTCTCGAGTCTTCCTAGGCCCTTGAGCCAACGAACTTCGATCAGAGGCCTTGGAGTCTTCTCCCACTTCTTCTTTTCGTAGGAGCTTATTTAAAGGTTGAGCTATCTTAGCAAATCCTCCTACGAATCTTCGGTAGTATGAGCAGAACCCCAAGAAGGATCTAAGTTCGGTAACATTCCGGAGTCTAGGCCAGGAAGCTACGGCTTCCAACTTCCGAGGATCCGTCGAAACACCTTCTGCCGAAACAACATGTCCCAGGTACGTAACTGAAGGTAGACAAAATTGACACTTCTCTAGGGACAGTTTCAACCCCTCTTCATGGAGCCTCTTCAAGACCTTCTCCAACCGTTGCTCATGTTCTTCCAAAGTCTTCCCAGACACAATAATATCATCTAGATACACCAACACCTCTATAAATTCATATCTCCGACTGTCTTCTCCATTAATCGTTGGAACGTGGCGGGAGCCCCCGTGAGGCCTTGAGGCATTCTGTTGAACTCAAAGAATCCCAGTGGGCAGATGAATGCAGTCTTCTCTTTGTCTTCAGGATGCATTGGTATCTGATGATACCCACTTCGCAGGTCTAGTACACTAAACCATTTTGCCCCAGACAAACACTGTAGGGCATCTTCTATCCGAGGAGTAGCATATTGATCTGGAATGGTCCTCTGATTTAGCGTGCAATAGTCTATACATAAACAGATAGAACCATTCTTCTTTCGAACCATCACTATGGGAGAGGCATAAGGACTCCTGGACTCTTGAATCACCTTAGTCCTCTGTAGTTCATTCAACTGTTCACGTAGATCATCCAAGTCTCCCAGCGGAACTCGTCTTGACCTTTCTCGAAACGGATTATCCTTTGTAGTCGAATGTGATGTTCAGTACTCTTAGCGCATCCCACGTCGAACTCATCCTTCGAAAACAAGTCCTTCCATTTTAAAATCTGAGACTGAAGTCGCTTCTTCCATTCATGCGAGATGGGAGCGTCTTTAGGATAGAACCGTTCAGCTGGAATCTCTTTGTTCACTCCCCCTCCTAAATCGGTAGGGGAGAGAGGCGTAACAGAAGCCACTTGTTCGAGGGGCATTCATGCTTTTAGGACCACTGGAGAATTAGATACATTGCATACACTGACGGAAATTCTTCCTCTTGCCCGTTGTAAAGCTCTTGTGGAGATTATCTCAGGGATTACTTCCACTCCGGCCTCACTCTCGCGACTGGGATCAGTTTCCAGTACCACATAAGGACCCGGTTGTGATCCATTCAACTTGACTGAAGCCCGGAAACTCGCCACTTCTCCTGATTGCAGAACCTTCTCTGTTCCTCCCAATCTCCACAGACGCCCCACTTCGGCAGGTGCCCTCTGTTCTTCGATCATTCGTTGATAGACTGGACGTAACATCGGATGCACTCCTCTTGTAGAACCTTCTTCCATTACTATGGGAGTCCGAAGATGCCTCACCAGATCAGTATTCGTCCCCACTATCATAGAACTTCTGTTGGCTCCTGAAGGGCGAGGACACACATGGCTAATGCATCACAACCTCCAGACTGTCCGACGACTTCGGATCCAATTTCTAACTTCACCTGTAGATATCCATCATAGGAAAGTTTCTCAGTTCCGATGCCCCAGATCTCAAGGTCCTTTAATTCCTTTAAAGGTATGTTCTTCAAGTGCTTCTCGTAGAAGTCTTGATAGATCAACGTCACTTGAGCACCTGAGTCTAACAGAGCTTTAGTGTAGACTCCCTCTACTTGGATTGGAATGATGGTAAAAGGACCTATCAGCTGGTCAGGAAACTTGTTCGTAGTCGCAGGAGGTATAGGCCCAGTTCGTTGCACTCTAACCTTCTTCCTGACCCCTTGAGGTCTTGGGTGTGCATTGCTTTCCCGCGACATAGGACCGGATACTAAGGGAGTAATTCTTTCAGTCCTGGCAGACACAGTATTTGGCACGGATCTGGGCCCTCTTGGCCTTTCATTTTGGACTTGAAAATCGGAGCGGTTTTCGACAGTCGGGCGCCTGATTTGCTTCTTCACCAGGGCCCTCTGAAGTTTCCCGCTTGCAAGGTGGACAACAGTTTCTCCCCGGCCTTCAGGAGTTCTTCGACCGGTTTCTTTTCGGCCCTCCCTTTTGGGCACTGAGCCCTGAAATGGCCGATTTCCCCGCAGCCAAAACATTTCTTTCTCGAGAGTGTGGGCATATTCTCTTCTTGCGGCTCACTTGGAGAGCCGCGGGAACGTTCTCAGGATCACCTCGTGGTGCACTGGGCTGGACCAGTTGAACTTCCACATCGTCGGCCAGCTTCACACTCGCGCCCTGAAAACACTCTGGAACATCCTTGCTCCACTCAAAAATAACATATGTGTGAGAAGTCTCTGGGTTCGCCTTAATGTCCAGTATTGCCCCCCCTTCTCCAACTGGCATAGGGACCTTACCGGAACAGAACCCCAACTTGCGATATCCATAATTGGCAGACCCGGCTGAGTTTTGGGCCAACGTTTCCACCAGCTTTCCCATAGTGGTAAAGAATGTAGCAGGAGGGAACCCTGTAGTTGGGGTAGCATCGGGTATCTCATCTCCTGACACTGTTGGTCTAGTCACGGGAACATTTGCGGGATCACCACGTGGCGTACTTGGCTGGACCAGTTGAATTTCCACATCGTCGGTCAGCTTCACACTCGTGACCTGAAAACACACTGGAACACCCTTCCTCCATTCAAAAAGAACATGGGTATGGGAAGTCTCTGGGTTCACTTTAACGTCCACTATGAATCCCAGCTGGTCAGGTGCCAACGCTGCCATGGCCCGGCGGATCTGTTCTTCTGCCCAGGTGCCTGCAGGAATGTCCATTACTACACTCAACCCTAACTGGCCATTTTGTGCTTTACACCACTCTGCTGCTTCTTCTGGATCCATATTAACCCTTTAATTGCAATATATTCAGAGACTGTAATCCCGGAATGAGCCCCCACGTGTAGCGCTCACTTCCGGAGGAGCCGCTGAATAAACCTCGGGATAGTCTCACTGCACTAGGAAATAACTATACACCAGCACTGTTGTGGATTTTTATTTATTATATTCTTTACTGATCTCAATAAAGCAGCATATAATACGCATATACGGTATTTGAGTAACAAGAATTTGTAACGCGGAAAAAACACGCAGCGGTAAAAGAAAACTGGTTAGCCCCCTCAGTTCTGGAGTGTAAGTCCCGTGAAGAATAGCTCAAAAATATATATGTGTGTTGTCTAGGGTACTGTGTTCAACTGGCCAGTGAACAAAAAGAGCAATCTTCGACTAGTCACCGTTGGGGCCCTGTAAATTTAAACAATATTGCAGCGTGCGTTTCTGTTTTGGATGGTGGCCTGGGAGGCCTCTCACCCATCCAATGAACAAAACTGTCCAGCACTCACTGCCTCGACCAAAAGATCTTCTCCGCTTTGTACTGGGACTCCGTGCCACTGAATCTGCTCCGTGCTTGCCAAATCTCCGCAACTGGAACAACGATCCACCGCCTGAACTCCCAATCGATCAGCGCGGTCTCCTAACTCGGGGTCCTGCCGGATCCAGCTTGTCCTCCAGACCTCTCAGCGCTGCGTAGTTAGGTATCAACACGGTCACTGTCCCGATCTCCATCACCAGTAAGACAGCGTCTGTACTCCGGCCTGGTTGCGATCCTTGACAGCTCCAACGTGCGTCCTCCACCTTTCACTGCTCCGCTCACTCTGCCCATGCCTTGCACGAGGCTGCTGATCTCTTTCCTCTTCCTGTACCACCTCCTTCCTGTCCTCACGCAAAGGATGATGGTAGATGATAGCAGGAAAATTCTGCCTCAGCTTGATGTGTGTCCGTAATCTTCTATTCTCTAACTAAACTATCTCTCCGTAACAAAATAACTCATGGTCGACCAGTGAGAAGAAAGTAACTGGAAATGATGACAAGACACAAAGTTTTCCTTCGCGTCGTTCTCCGTTGTATGTTTGGTTACATGTGCTTATATACATTTACATGACATTTCAATATCCTATCAGAGAGAAGTAACACGTACTAAAATGCATACAGAAGCATATTAAAAGTTACAATACAGATTAACATAAAGATAAACATTTCTGCAGTTTCACAAGTTTTCCTAACGTTTCATTATTTAACAGGAATTAACATCTGTTTGCTTCTGGACTTTTTTACTCCTCTTTGTTAGCCTCTCCCACTTATCTTGGGTGTGCTTTAACACATTTACACATGGCTGCAGATTTTAAGGTGAGATGCATTTCTACACCGTCAGCTTGGTCATAGAATGCTAATTAGAGCAAAGATCACTGAAGGCATCAGCATAAACTCATGTCGTATATTTTCATAGCAGCCTGATCGTATTAGGTGCATTCCATCAGTAGATGTAGTTCGGTTTTGTCCAGCATAGTCCACAATGTCTCTGTCTCCCTCTGGTGGCAGCAATAGTTCAATGCACCAGAATACAGTGTTTTTAAAGCAGCGCTACATTATCATATTCTGAAATTTCAAAAATGAATGTATATTTTTAATATTTTATGGCCTGTGTCATCAGTTGTGGTGTGCTCAATATAAGCAATTTATGTGTTTGAATTTAGTTGGTTGAAGCCCTATGTTTACTGGGTAGTATACGAGCCCCCTACTATCGTCCTGTAAGGCAGTGGTCCCCAACCCTCCCTGGTCCTCAGGGCCCACTAACAGGCCAGGTTTTTTTGTAGTACATATTTATTTTATTTTCAGATTACAAGATACAGATAAAATAAAGCTCGTAGGTACAGTATAAAGTGGAATTGGCACAGGCAGACCTACAAAAGCAAGGACAGGAGAGCGAGAGATACATCGTTGAACACTCAGGTTCCATAGTATAGAAATCAAATCACAAAAAACGCAGGTTTCCAAAAAGCAGTATCAACCACGATAACAACGAGAAATAAAAGGGGACCGTTTACGGGACAGGGAAGGGTCCAGTCTAACTGTTCATGGGGTAGATGGCGTACCGCCCCGGGATCCTAAGGAGGGCACCCGGAGTAGGGTCTGGAATGTCGGGGTGGGGGGGTGGTTAACACCCAGGCAGACCAGATGGTCGTGTATTGCTGTAGGCAGTCTGACACACTAAAAAACAAATGTCTATGGAGTGGAGTTCCTCCATGCATGCATACCAGAGGGCCAATGGGGGGGGGAACGTCTACTGTTTCTAGTATAGCGGAATAAGCGCCTTAGCCATGGTCAAAATGCAAATAGTAATGGAGTGTTTATAGCGGGAAATGGAGTACTCCTTGTGGTACAATAACATTGTAGTGGGATGAAGTCTGGTGGGGGTTTCCTAATGCGTTAGACAATCTCGTAGGTGGTGACCCAGGTAATATCAGTGGGCAATCCCGCCAAATGTGCAACATGGAGCCACATTCAAGTTCACATCTCCAGCAGTCTGCTGAGATATTTGGACAGAATTTGTTAATCAGGGAGGGTGTACGGTAACCATAACGACAATACCTTATACGCGTTCTCTTGGGTTTTACTGGCAACCGAACAGTGATGTGTAAATTTGCAAAGCTTGGACCATTGTTCGATAGTCAGTGCTAGGTCGAGCATCATCTCTCATTAAGGCAGGGGTCAGACGAATGCAGTGCGAACGTGCGTTTACCCGCACTTTATGGGGGCTGTGGTAGCACCAAATGATGTCCAACGCAGGCCCACACACGAAGTACGGCCACACGAAAGTTCGGCAACGCTACGCAAGCGGCAAACAAACGCATTTTTGCAAGAACGTCGAACCGCTAGTAATGACGTACAGAGTGCACTGCGTCCGCATAGCCACGTGTGTGCGTGATTAGGAGATGTCAGATGCTGCTCATGTCCGGCCTACATAACGTCCAGACACCCAAAGTTTCCTGATTTGGATCCGTATGAAATCATGGCCGAAATTGCACATCGTAAGACCGCTATCGTGTATTCCATGAAAAAGTACGTCCATGCGTTCGGACGCACTTTTTTACAGATGATGCGAAAAATGCATTCGCCTGACCCTAGCCTTACTCATGAAGGGTGGGGAGGCATCTGCCGCAGATTCCATGTGCCAGAGGTTGCGGTCGTGCACAAGTTCATTCAAAAGAAGCCAGACGTCACATCAACTTGTGGCGTTGTGGGATATGGTCCAGGCAGGGCCGGCCCGACGATGGAGCATCGCGAAGCGCTTGCTCCAGGCGGCAGATTTGAAAGGCGGGAAATTTTGCGCCCGCCCGCCATCTTCTACGTGGTTTATTTCCCAAATTCCCGGTGTGCACTATATTTTAGCATTGCGGCGGCGGCAGCACACCAGCATCTTTCTTACGTGAATGTGGTGTGGCGGCCGGCGCGTTGCTACACTGCGCACCGGCGCTGGCCGCGCCCACCCACACGCATGCTAGGCATGCGTCCATTGGAGCGCGGGTGGCTGTGGTGAGGCCGTGAGGTCGAGGAGAGGACAGACAGGATGTGGACGTGGTGAGGTGACCGTGGTGAGGACGAGGTGACTGTCTGTGTGTGAGCTGAGAGAGACCCCTGACCGGCCGGATCTGAGTGGACGCATGTTGAAAGGAGAGGAGGACGAGCCACTGCCCAGGCCAGCTGACTGAGACTGCAAACGTAAGTGGGGTGGGGGGGAGTGGGACAGGTCTCCAACTGAGGTGAGAGCTGGCCTGGCCCTGGTCCGCCTGGTGCAGTTTCTGCAATGTGCAGAAAGAGTAGTGGGTTCAGATTAGTGGGTTCCTGCTGCAGGATCCGTCTCCCTGCGCTGGTGGTGGGGGGGGAGTGGGACAGGTCTCCAACTGAGGTGAGAGCTGGCCTGGCCCTGGTCCGCCTGGTGCAGTTTCTGCAATGTGCAGAAAGAGTAGTGGGTTCAGAGTAGTGGGTTTCTGCTGCAGGATCCGTCTCCCTGCGCTGGTGGTGGCAATCGGTCTGGATTGACAATGTCTTGTTTCAACCTTTTGCGTAAAAACAAAATTAAAATGACGCGTTTCTGCAGCTGTTATGGAGGACGCCGAGGTGTCTCTGCGATGCCGCGGTCTCCAGGGGAGGGCTAGCCAATAGGGCACTGCCCAAAAGCCCTGGCCTAGGACTAGGAGGGGACCTAATGAGGGCTCTAAGGCTTGGTCAGGCCTGTATGTTCAGCGGAGACCGACGTCATGATAAAACTCATGGGGAATTAGTATCCACAGCCACCGTTAACTGTATATAGATATGTCCCACTGTATAACAATGCCGCTTTCCAATAAATATATATATATCTGCCCCACTGTATAACAATACAGCTTAGCAATAAATATACATCGGGGCAGATATATATATATATATATAACAATACAGCTTAGCAATAAATATATATATATATCAGCCCCGATGTATAACAATACAGCTTAGCAATAAATATATATATATCAGCCCCGATGTATAACAATACAACTTAGCAATAAATATATATATCAGCCCCGATGTATAACAATACAGCTTCCCAATAAAAATATATATATATCTGCCCCGATGTTGGGTATGTGATGCTGGGCACTGCTGGGTATGTGACACTGGGCACTGCTGGGTAGGTGACGCTAGACTCAGTTATATACACCTCACATTACTGTATCACAGAGCTCCACAACAATAAAATTTTAATGTACGGTGTGTATGAGTGTTTGAATTTTATTGCTGTGGCGCACTGTGATACGCTCATACACACTGCGTGTTTTTTTTTGGGGGAGGGCAGCATTTCATCCTTCACTCCAGGCAGCACAGTGGCTTGGGCCGGCCCTGGGTCCAGGTAATGACACACCTGAGTGTAGTGGAATGTATGAAGAAAACGAACCTGACAATCTTGCATCAAGTCAGTCAGGGGGACCCTCCCAGTCTTGGTGGGAAGATGTAAAATCCAGGGTACAGAAACCCCAGTCAACTGATGGACCGTAACAGGATCTAAACCCAGGTGACATGCCCTGTGGTAGCGTTTAAAGTCAGAGAGGGCCAGGCCCCCAGAAAGCTTGAAGCTTGTCAACAAATGGTAACGCAGTCGCAGCCATTTACCCCTCCACACGGAGCTGGTAATCATGGACTTAACAGCAGAAAAAAATGCCCTGGGTAACGCCACAGGTATCATCTGTAGGAGATACAGAAGGCGTGTTGTATATTCATCTTAACGACTGCCACACGACCTAGCCACGACATGTGGAGGTAATTCCAGGAATTGAGGTCACGCTGCAGCTGCCACAGGAGTGGAGGAAAATCTTCTTGAAACATGTGAGCGTGATGGGCTGTAAGCCAGATCCCCAAATATTTAAATCTGTCAGTCACCCAAGCAAAAGAGAAGTTGTACTTAAAACTACCAGTCCTCGCAGCCGGTATGGAGACGTTAAATTGGTGCATTTTACTAAAATTAATCTGAAGGTTAGATAACTGGCCATAGTTGTCAAAGGCTTTCAGCACATTCCGCACCTCAGATTGAGTAACAGAAAAAAAATAAGTCATCAGCATATTTTGTGTTGATGATGACCCACAGCGATTCCTGAATTATCAGGATCTTGTCTAACAGTGGTCAGGAAGGGCTCCAGAGTCAGGAGAAAACGTAGTGGGGACAGGGAGCAACCTTGACGAGTGCCGTTACGGATCGGAAAAGGATCCAAGAAGGTGCCATTAACACACATGCCTGGCGCCGGGTTATGGTATAAGGCCTCAATTTACATGCATAGTTTAGGGCCCAAGCCAACGTGTCTCAGGGCTGGAAACAAGAACTCCCAGTCAACCCTGTCAAATGTTTCCCTGCATAAGTGGAGAGCAGCATGAGCCCTTGCTCAGTGTGTGTGGCATGATGCATCAGTTGAAGAGTACGTATGGTATTGTCCCTGGCCTTGCAACCTGGGACAAAACCCACCTGGTCTCCATGGATAAGTGTGGGAAGGAAGAGCTTAAGCCTCATGGCCAGAATCTTCTCCAAATAAATACAGGTCACGATTGAGCAAGGATTTTGGCCTGTAGCTAGCACAGAGTTCATCATCCTTACCCTCCTTCAGGATGATCGTGATATTACCCGCCAGCGTTTGGGGTGGGAACTGTCTTTTTATCAGTCAGGTTGTTCAATGCCGACAGGAGGTACGGGAGAGTATATCAACATAATGCTTATAATATCTAAGGGTAAATTTGTCGGGTCAGAGCATTTACCAGATTTGCAGGTTTTCAATGCCAGGGCCAGTTCACACACTTGTAGGCTTCCCACAGAGTCAAACCTGTGACCACACAGTGTGTGTTCTCCTCAAAATAGTGGGTCAGAGTTTGCTTCCCTTCTGCCGAAACCAGTGGATCCGACAGGGAGTCATTGAGGTGCCAGTTTGCGATTTTCAGACGCAACACGGGGGAGCGAATGGTGAAGGACCTGGGAGCAGAAGTGTCTGTAGGATTTGATAGTGGTAGTGTGGGAGAAAAAAGTAGACCAGTCTGGAGTAGGATAGCGAGGAATGGGCAAGGTAAAGTGTTAGTCGGTGGAGGCAACGCCAGCAGTCTACTAGCCTCAGATCACGGATTGACCTGCGACAGGAGCGCAGAATATGTTGGGGGATGGAGGAGCGGCCAGCAGAGGTATGCCTTAAGTGCGCTTCTCAGGCACATTCATGCCATTGGTGTTTTGGGATACAAGGATCAAGTCGGCTGGGCGCACTGGCGTCTGGTGTGTAGGGGACATGAACAGAGGCAGACTGAGGGGAAAACACAAAAAAGGGGAGAATGGGAAAGGAATAATGGGGAAACACAATGAAGGAAAAAGGCAAAGAATGACGGGTGTGGATGCGACGCAAGCAGAAATTTACCTGACGTCGTCCACACTCCACGGAGTCGCTCACCTCTAAGGGGAAATGCGGTCAGGTACCAAATCTAATGGAACGTACCTGTCAGGCCCTCGGCGTGTGGATGTGAGCAGGAGCGAGTCTAGTGTGCAGTCATAGATGAGGCCAGGCAGATTCCAGGATAAACTGATATTTTTTTTGAGAAACACAAGGGTAGCAAAATAGACAAAGCAGAATAAGGAGACTAGACACAGCTAAAAGACTAGACAGAAGAGAACTACTATATAGTTGAGTTGAGACAAGAAGGAAAATGCTAAGAAGTACAAGCAAAAGGTGAACTATAAGAGCACAGAGTAGAAAGGGTTAACTAAGAGCAGACTAGAAAGTGTAATTTGAAACTGAACATGGAGAAATCTGAGATCTTGAATCTCACTGTTCGGGGGGTGGCAGAACGATTTCTCCGTCGGAAGCACCCATTTGTTTGGTGCACCTCTAAGTTGAGATACCTGGGACTTTGGCTTACGAAATCGCCGCAGGACCAATTTCAGGAAAACTTTGTATCCCTATGGGAGAACATATGACGTGATCTGGCGGAGTGGAGATCGGTTAGGGTCTCTTGGTTCGGCAGGATCAACATTCTGAAAATGAATGTCCTGCCGAGAATGCTCTATCTCTTTCAGACTTTGCCCATTTTCATCCTACTCTTGTTCTTCCGCGAAATCCAATCCGATTGTTCCAGATTCGTGTGGAACCTGACTCGACCCCGTGTCAGCTTTCGAACACTGACCAGCTCTAAGGCGACGGGCGGTCTGGCGGCTCCAGACTTCCGCCTATATTACCAAGCTTCTCACCTACTGCGTATAGTAGAATGGACCAGTGGTGGTAGACGCGCTCTGTGGCAGGATCTGGAGAGGGGGGCTACACCACACACTACAGATGCAGTACCCTGGATTGACCCGACAAACGGACCCCCACAGACCCTTCGGCATCCTTACATCGGAGTCACCATGCGAGTCTGGAGAATGGCGGTGAGGAGATACTCGCTGTCCTCTTACCCATCCCCGTTACTACCTCTCACGAATAACCCGGACTTCCCGGTTGGGATACACCCCAAGCTACGCAATCGCCTAGGGGTTAGCGTCGTGCCCAGGGCCTTCCAGTTCCTATCCGGACAGAATTTGAGTCCACCTTGGGAACAAATGCACCCGGAGACTCCCCCGACGCCTCTAGAATGTTTCAATTTCACACAAGTCTCGCACTACCTACTCTCTCTACCAGCCAGGCATAGGCTGAGCAGACCTCTCACACCCTTCAAGGACCTTTGCAAGGCTCAGCGCCCGCATAGTCACGGAATATCAGTCATATACCAACTCTTGCAGGCGGCTATGGGAGATGCCTCACCGGCCTTTGAACATTCGTGGGAACGGGTGTTGGGCACCACAGTGTCAGACACGCAGTGGCGAGACACTTATGAGCTCACTGATCATGGCCCGCCCCTATTCCGGCTGCAGTCTAACTCATACAAAGTGCTCTCGATGTGGTACTGCACCCCGGCATTGCTCTGTCGGATGGGACTTTGTCTTGCACCGAACTGCTGGAGATGCGAGGAGCCAGTGGGCTCCTATCTCCACGTATGGTGGGACTGCACGCTGATAGCTCCCTTTTGGTCCATGATACGAGACACGGTGGCAGAGGTAACGGACCTGGGCTTGCCCCTCACCCCGGGACATTCCTCCTCACACATACCACTTGCTCAGCTGCCTCTATTAAACGTTCTGTGGCACTCCTGATGCTTATGACGGCGAGACTGATAATAGCTCGTGCGTGGGGATCGGCGTCAGTACCCACTTACAGAGAGTGGCTGACTAAGATGGAGGAAGTACGAAACGCGGAGGACCTTCGGGCGGACATGACTGGTAAACTGGAAGCGCATCTGACCAAATGGTTTTACTGGTGCTCATATGTATCCTTGGCCTCCTGTCGGCCTCCTGTCGGCCTCGGGCGGCCTGAAACGACATCTACCACCAATAAATGACTCTCGCGACACTGACCCACGGTGACCTCTCCATTGTTGATCCGCCCGGGTGCCCGGGTGGGGCCAGGGCCGCTGCACTTCCGCCGATCTGTTTTTTTTTCTTCAGCTGTCACTAATGAGCATGCGGCCCCAGATACTTAGGCTTCTTTCCTTTTCTGCATCCCCCTCCCCTTTTTTTTTTTTTTGCTTTTTCTTCTTCTCCTCCTTCTCTTTCTCTCTCCCTTTATCCTCTATCTTTCTTTCCTAGTCCTTCACACTTCCCCCTCTACCTCCTCCCCTGTCACTCTCCCTTCATGCCTTCTGCCCATCTCCTTTCTTCCACCCCTCTCCTATTGCCTTCCCCCCACTCCTATGTCCTCTCGAGACCCTGCACTGTGCTCCGTCCCGTCCTCGAGTCCCCCTTCCCCTTTAGCTCCCTCCAGGCTGCCTCTCACCATTCCTAACGCGGCGGAGAAGACCTGTTCTCTTGCAGCTCCCTCTGCTCGGGATACTGTTTCTCATGACCCCTATTTCCGCACGTCTTCAGCAATCTCCCGCATGGGGGACCAACTGAGCCGAGAACCACACGGAGTACCTCCTCTCTTTCCCTATTCTTTCCTCTGTTTTCTCTCTCTCACCTCTTCTCCTTCGGAGTATTCCCCGCTGCTCAGCCTTTCCTTTATCTCCTCCAGTAGATTACTTATATCTCTGTAACACTCTCTAGTACTCAGGAGGAGATGATATTACTTACGACACTCGGAAAAGTTAGCTTTTAATCCGAGATAAATTGAGTTTGCTTATACTCGTGCAATATTTTGGATGTAACGCCTTACGCCTATGATTCAGATTGTTTGCAGTTCATTTGTAAATACTCACCTCTCTGTATCGCTATTTTTTCTGCCTTGAATAAATAAAAAAAAAGGGTTAACTAAGAAGACAGACTATAAAGGGTTAACTAAGCAGATTAGAAAGGGTTAACTAAGAAGTCAGAGCAGAAGGAATGCAACAAGAATAGAAAGAGACTATGGGGGTTATTCAAAGAGATCCGAATTGTGGCCGAAAGCTAACCGAACACTGAAATTCAGCATATGGTTACCTTTCCTTGCCATTCGGCTATTCAGAGAGCAGGCAGTTCTCCAAATCTTGGCGAATTGCCTGCACATATGGTGCCTGTTCGGTGCCCATTTGAGGTCAGTGAAATCCCCATAGAAAAGCAATGCTTCGTCTATTCAGAGAACACCGAACAGCAGGGAAAAGTTGCCGAAATGCCCTCCTCATTCGACAGATTTATTGAGGCGATTCCATTAGGCTTCAATGTTAAAAATATTCCCGTTTTAATTCAATATCTAATAAACCGTTTAATATTATATTCTGAAGTAAAAAGTCTCTTTATTTATTTATTTTTCCCGTTTTTTTTTTTTAACTCGTCTTTTCTTTTTACTGTAACTGCCCTTTTTAGTATCATTCATTGGATCTTATATGTAAATTCCAGGCATTTTCGTTCAGCAGTTTTTTTGCAAACAGCCTTTCAAACTTCAAACGTTCAAACATACTGTTTTTTCTTTACCACTTTATTCGTCTGTGTCGGGTTTTTCCGGTGGCTGCTCTGCACTGTGATCGGCGGCTAGTCGGGTTCCTCTGGCGTGCTCGGTGGGGTTAATCCAGCTGTTTTCTGCTGGTTTCGGTGTGTGTTCGGTGAGTGTTCAGCAGGTTTGCGTCGAGTGGTCGGCGGGTTTACGGTGGGTTTTCGCTGCACTATGGTGGGAATGCGGTTCTTGCTGAATACACCGCAGGGTCGGCAAAATATGATCGCCGAGTCGCCCCGAAGTGCAGGGAACGCAAAGTCACCGATCGTACGGTGACTTTTCTATTCGTTTTGAATAACCCTGTAAGATTAGCTAAGCAGGGGCAAAAGAGAAACAAGAACTAAAGTTTTGCATAAACGTGATCAGGTTCAAGCATAAAGTTTGTGGCTGGCATAGGGAGGTCAAAGTCCAAGCAGAAGGTTCGGTACACTGTAAATCCAAAAGTATCAAAAATGGGAGAGTCCAGAGAATAATCAAAGTCCACAGCCCGGTACACAGATATTCACAAACAGAAACAGGTCCACACTCCAAGGGCTTTCACAGTGAATGAATTTTATGGCACAAGGAAACACAATCCAGAAGCATTGGTTACTTTTTGAGTAGCTCCTATATATGGAGGCCTCCCAAGTGGAGACGAGACACACCTGTCTCATAGTAATCCAGTGAAGGTCCAGACTGGAGCCCAGGAACCTGGATGCATAAACAAAGTTCAAACAAAAAGAAAGGTTTTGCTAGATCTAGGCCAGTGAATGCAGGGAGATGCTGGCCCTCCAGCGGGCATAAGGAGAGTGGGTCTCACGGTACCACAGAGAAAGCGGAGACTGCAATATGACTTCTGTACGAAGCCTTGGAAATAAACACATAAAACCAAACCAGTGGAAAACAGAATCAAAAAATACAGTGTAAGGCACATATCATAAATCAAGAGTGGGTGTCTGTGGAGGCGCTTACTAGGTAACTGTGGTTCCTTAAAAAGGGGTGGTGCTGCCTACAAGGGGTTGCACATAAATCTCAACCTAAATCTGCAAATAAATGTGTAGAAAAGGGTAAGGGTCCTAGTGGCGCAGTGGGTGCCTTCTTCATATGCTATACTGCTTGAAGAAGGCACAGGTGTAGTGCCGAAACGCGTCCAGTAACCCCCCCACACACACTTTTTTTGGAATAAATTTTTGATATTTTAACTTGATTCTCATCTCTGGTTTTACTCTGTTATGGGATACCCCCTTACTATTTTATCCCTTTAGAGTGAGGAAAATATTTTAAAGGTGAAAGCAGAGGAATTTTTCTCCCCCCCCCCTCCCTTTTTCGTCCCCATCTGTATGGTAATACAGAGCTGGAGACAGAAGCTGAAAGGCATTGCAGGAGAGAGGGGTAAGGTACTCACCTAACTAAGAAGTACCATTTCCCTTTAAGCTGAGCCTGAGAAAACCGAGGCTCCAACATCGGTGAGTTGAACAAAAAATTGCAATTACTCAGAATATACATACTGTGTCACGCTATGGGAGCGCTGTCTCTCTGTATGTGTTTTATTTGAGGATAACTGGAAGACCCGGGAAAAGGGGGAACGTTACCCTGTATCTGACGTGAGGCATTCCAACCTAGAGCCAGGACTTATTAGGCTCTATAATTTGTGAGTGATTTTCATATATATATATTCACTTCACAAATTACTACAGTCTGCACTATTGTCTCTCTCTTTTTGTCTTCCTCATATATGCTACGGAATCTACCTACTGAGGAGAGGAAGCATAACGTTGGAACATTTTGTCTGAAGTGTGACCTACATACTGTATGGTGACTAGGAGTCACGGACCTTGTTCATTTTGAGATTTGCACTTTTTCACGTGCACTTTATACAGTCATAGGCCATCCAGAGACTATCAGATAACTTAATAAAAGGACTGTCTTATGACTTTTTTGATGTCACATCAACACAAATTTTGTGTCTGCACTTTACGAATGGAATAGGATATATGAGCACATGCACTTTATATGTACTTTATATGCATTTTGCACATGTGGATTATTATACACTTTGCGCTATAGGAGCAGATTTGTACGCATGACTTAAGGATTTATCACCGTTGTTGCTTATTTTGCACAAGGTTGCTCATTTGCACAGAATTGCTATTTGCACAATACTAGTGTAACATTGACTCACTTGAGTACTTTTATCTATCACCACCTGATAAATAGAGTTGAGCCATAATATCAGCATTTAGAAAAACTCATCTAGATTGCTCCATATTTGGAAGCACCCACTGCCCCACTAGGACCCTTACCCTTTTCTACACATATCATAAAGCAGCAGAGGATATCACCACCACCAGGCACCTGACTTCCTTCCGTCATTAAGGGGGAGCAAGAGCTGTGTCCCAACCAGAACGCTCCCAGTCACTCCAGCAGGTCAGGTCACAGCGAGCTTTACAGGATGGAACTCCGGAGCAGAATAGCAATGTCGATCATACAGCAGTGACCTTGAAAGGTCTGGTCGCAAGACCAGGTGTCCAGTCTCTAGACCAGTTCAAGAGGTCCCTGGTACCTGAAACCAGAAAACAATAAATCACAGTGCGCCATCATGGAGGGCCATCACGGCAACTGGAGGCGCCCGAGAAGTTGGGACTTCGGCCCACAACTTCCAACCGCCTGAAGGTTTGGGAACAGACCCTCTGGGATTGCAGAGGGAGACCATTAGGGGTACTGAGTAGAAGGCAAGATGATGTGGCCACTGAAGCTGCAGAGCTTGAAGCTGGAGATCTGACACCAACGGAGGAGCATCAGCCTCGGAGGCCACCAAATAGGGACCCTGAGGGGTCATCAGACTCATCACTACCAAACCAACTGGGACATTCCATCTGTAACGTGTCTTCTGGTTCTGTAGCAGGCTGGTGAGGGGTTTCAAGGGCCGTTTGTACCATGGTAGCCGGAGAGATGTCAGGAAAGAGATGCAGAGCTTCATATGTAAACTGAGTGGCACTCCGTGCTTTGCGCAAAATGTCCTCCTTAAGAACAAAATTCTCCAGACAGCAGATAACATCACGCAGTGGGCTTCCAATTAGGCCTTGGGGACGCAGCGCACTGTGGGCCCGACAAAACCAATACATTCGACTACAGGACGCTCCAGGAGCAAATTAAAAATAACAACAAATCCCAATATATTCGAGAAGCGCAATCAGTTAAATATATGCCTTATATACTGTAGAAAGAGTCATATGCACATTGTAAGCACAAAAAACATCTATACAATAAAACCGTGTCTGTCGCCACGCCGCCGTCTTCAAATGCGCTCACAACCAGCGTACTGCTGGATGCGCGCGCATCCAACCGCCGCGGCACGCTCACAGCCGGCGCGTGCCAGCATAAAAAGGCTGAGATACACTGAGCGCGTTGGGACGCGCTGCGCCTGTAGGCGGCGCCGGGCGTCGAGACTTGCTCAGTGTGGACAGATGTTTTCCCCCTCCCTCGCTCAGGCCGCGTCACGATGCGGCGCTGAGTGAAGGGAGTTGGAAAAATCCAACTTTCCCGGCGGCAGAGCGACGTGCTCATAGGAGGGGCTGGATTTGCAGCACACGGCGCATGCGCTGGGTCCTACAGGTCCCTCCCACCAGCAGTGCTCCTCACTCATTCCTCGGGCTTCGCTCCAGCATCACGGGGAGAGGAGAGCTGTCCCACAGCACAACCCGGGCCAGGTGCCGCCAGGACCCCCCTCCCCTCTGTAATGTGAATAGCCCGTCATTCCCCAATAAATTTGCCAGCCCACATGCCACCCCCTCTACCTGGCTGGTATGTAAATGTATTTACACACACACACTGGCTGTATAAAATTATATATTTATACAGCCAGTGTGTGTAAATAAATATATATACACACACACTGGCTGTACAGTATTATATATATATGAGAGAAGTCTGGCTGCTACGCTATATTGCCAAAAGTATTCGCTCACCCATCCAAATAACCAGAATTAGGTGTTCCAATCACTTCCATGGCCACAGATATATAAAATCAAGCACCTACGCATGCAGACTGTTACTACAAACATTTGTGAAAGTATGGGTCGCTCTGAGGAGCTCAGTGAATTCCAGTGTGGAACTGTGATAGGATGCCACCTGTGCAACAAATCCAGTCGTGAAATTTCCTCGCTCCTAAATATTCCACAGTCAACTGTCAGCTGTATTATAAGAAACTCTGCCACGAAGTGGTAGGACTCGTAAACTGACGGAGTGGGGTCAGCGGATGCTGAAATGCATAGAGCGAAGAGGTCACCAACTTTCTGCAGAGTCAATCGCTACAGACCTTCAAACTTCATGTGGCCTTCAGATTAGCTCAAGAACAGTGCGCAGAGATCTTCATGGAATGGGTTTCCATGGCTGAGCAGCTGCATCCAAGCCATACATCACCAAGTGCAATGCAAAGCATCGAATGCAGTGGTGTAAAGCATGCCACCACTGGATTCTAGAGCAGTGGAGACGCGTTCTCTGGAGTGACGAATCGCGCTTCTCCATCTGGCAATCTGATGGACGAGACTGGGTTTGGCGGTTGCCAGGAGAACGGTACTTGTCTGACTGCATTGGGCCAAGTGTAAAGTTTGGTGGAGGGGGGATTATGGTGTGGGGTTGTTTATTAGGAGCTGGGCTTGGCCCCTTAGTTCCAGTGAAATCAACTCTGAATGCTTCAGCATACCAAGACATTTTGGACAAATCCATGCTCCCAACTTTGTGGGAACAGTTTGGAGCTGGCCCCTTCCTCTTCCAACATGACTGTGCACCAGTGCACAAAGCAAGGTCCATAAAGACGAGGATGACAGAGTCTGGTGTGGATGAACTTGACTGGCCTGCACATAGTCCTGATGTCAACCCTATAGAACACCTTTGGGATGAATTAGAGTGGAGGCCTTCTCGTCCAACATCAGTGTGTGACCTCACAAATGCACTTCTGGAAGAATGGTCAAAAAATCCCATAAACACACTCCTAAACCTTGTGGACAGCCTTCCCTGAAGAGTTGAAGCTGTTATAGCTGCAAAGGGTGGACCGGCGTCATATTGAACCCTATGGATAAGGAATGGGAAGTTCATATGCGAGTCAAGGCAGGTGAGCGAATTCTTTTGGCAATATCTATAACTAATATCGTTTGTCCGTCACCGCACATCCGGTTTCTGTTGGCTGCGCGCGCATCTGACAGAAGCCGGATGCGCAGAGACAGATGGAAAACACCTGCATGCGCACGGGGGAGGAGCTGTTCCTAGCCGTTGGAGAGGCGCGCGCAAAGCACCTCTCATTCTCCCACATGCTTAGTGTGTGCAATTCCTCCCTCTCCTCCAGCACCGCCTGAGCCCTGCAGCCAGTCACCTTCTCAGTTCCCAATCCGCAGCCCCATCTGCCTCACCACGGTTTCGTGGGAACCTGTCACAGTGCCACAAGTAGGGGGTACAGCGTAGGGCCAGTCTTCAGCCGCTGCTGTATTTATCTTCATAATGAGACGGGCCGGCTGCTACACACCGCAGCCAGCCAGACTCATTACCAGGAGCCGCAGGGTGGATCTCTAAGAGTGTGCACCCTGTGCAATGCGATCGCACAGAGTGCACACTCTCAAGTGAAAACTTGAGGTCTTTCCCACAGCGCTCCCCTTCTATCCTCTGCAGCAGCGCTGGAGGAAGTGGCTGTTTTACACTTCCTCCCAGTTGCCCAGGAGGGAATGAAGTAGAGCACTGGCTGCACGTGTGTGCAGTGAGTGAATGAAGGCACAGAGGACTTGCTGTGGGCCCCTGAGAGCCCCCGACTGACAGAGGAAGGGATGCCCTGTGCTGATAAGGGAAGAGGGTTAATGCTGGCAGGGCTTTCCTCCTCTCTCCCCCCTCCCTCTCTCCCCCGTGCTGTTATGGGAGGAGGGTTTATGCTGGCAGGGCTTTCCCCTTCCCTCTCTCCCCCGTGCTGATATTGGAGGAGGGTTTATGCTGGCAGGGCTTTGCCCTCCCTCTCTCCCCTGTGCTGATATGGGAGGAGGTTTTATGCTGACAGGGCTTTCCCCCGCCCTCTCTCCCTCTCCTTTTCACTCTCCCTTCCCTCCCTCTCTCTTCCCCTCTACTCTCCCCCTCTCTTCCCCTCCCCCTCCTCTACTTTCTCCCTCCCCTCACTACTCTCTCCCTCCCCCTCTATCTCCCCTTTTCTCCTCCACTGTCTTCTCCTCCTCTCTCCCTCTCCCCCTATTTTTCCCTCCCTCCTCCTCCCCCTTCTTTTTTCCCCTAACTCTCTCCCCTTCTTTCTCCCTCCCTCCACCCTTCTCCCCTCCCCCTCCCTCTCTCCCCTTTTCTACCTTCTCCCCCCTTTCTCCCTCTCCTCCCCCTTTCTACCTCTCTCCCGTTTCTCCCTCTCTCCCCCTCTCCTCCTCCCTCTCCTCCCCCTCTCACCCTCCTCTCCTCCTCTCTCCCTCTCTCTCCTCCTCCCTCCCCCTCCCTCTCTCTCCGCCTCCCTCTCTCCCCCTCCCTCTCTCTCCCCATCCTCTCCCCCTCCCCTCTCTCTCCCCTTCTCTCTCCACCTCTCCCCCTCTCAACCTCTTCCCCTCTCCCCCTCCCCTCTCTCCCCCCCTCTGACCCCCTCTCCCTCTCTTCCCCCTCCTCTCCCCCTCCTCTCCTCTCTCCCCCTCTCTCTCCCTCTCTCCCCTCTCTCTCCCCCTCCTCTCCCTCTCTCTCCCCTCCTCTCTTCCCCTCCCCTCTCTCTCCCCCTCCTCTCCCTCTCTCCCCTTCTCTCTCTCCCCCTTATCTCTCCCCTCTCTCTCCCCCACCTCTCCCTCTCTCCCCTTCTCTCTCTCCCCCTCTTTCTCTCTCCTCTCCCTTTCTCTCTCCCCCTCCTCCCTCCCTTTCTCTCTCTCCTCCCTCCCTTTCTCTCTCACCTCCTCCCTCTCCCCCTCCTCCCTCCCCCCTGTGCCAAGAGCAGCCAGATCCTCAACAATTGACTGCCCTCAGGGCAGGCTTAACACCTAGTAGTGTATACATATAATACAGCCAGACTTCTCTCATATATATTATACAGCCAGTGTGTGTGTGTGTGTAAATAAATAAATATATGCACACTGGCTGTATAA